>JAXGGA010004883.1:0-83495 GCA_038373865.1 Uloborus plumipes | reverse complement strand
TCACATCCGCCTTGGGGTCACCATAACTAGACAAAAGAAAACAATATTCGTTTGACTAGCTATAACAAGATGCAAAAAATTATTTTTTTACATTTTTTCGTACATAAACGAATAAATAACAGAAAAAAAATTAAGAAACCAAGAAAATTGAATTTTTCTAATGAACAAAATTATATTATTTTGCATTACGTGTAATTTGCTTTTCAAAATTTTCGTAGATTACTTTTCGAGTAAAATTAATAATTAATTCTGCCAGTTTCGTTGAATTCCCTACTTTGGATCAAGTTTCCTGGGACAATTCTTCGTTCATTTCTACACTTCACAGATCCAAGTTAAACACTAAACTTCACAAACTCAGTACCTCACAACAGCCTTACCAAACTCGTCCCGAACTTCCAGCTGTCAACATTAATTCTGTTGTAAATCTTTCAAGTATTCCTGTTAGTGTGGATCAAGCTAATGTTCTCAAATTAAATTCTAATTTTTCTGTAACTTCGAGGCCTTCCCTTCAACACATTTTGGCTCCTATTGAGAGTTCCTTCAAAAACAGTAAATTAACACCCACACAAAAGGAGTCCATAAGGCACCTTATAATCAACAATGTTTCATTTAATTCAATTTCTCAAGTTAGTAGTAACCTTTCACCACGGGAAAAAAGAAGTTTGCGCGAGATTTCTTCCAACAATAATTTGATTATAACTAAAGCTGACAAAGGGAGGCAGATTGTAATTATGGATAAAAACAAGTACATTTCCGGGGTCAACGACCTGCTTCAAGATGGCCCGTACACTCAATTAAAACAAGATCCTTCATCAACTGAGTTAAAAACTGTCCGTAATGCTATCAAGACAAGCCAACTGTTTTCTAACCGCACTAATTTAATTCCTTCAGTTTCACACTGTGCCAGATTTTACGCCTTACCCAAAGTCTATAAGATTGGAGTTCCCTTGAGACCTATCGTTTCTAACATTGGCACCGCTTCTTATGGGTTGGCCAAGTTTCTCACTTCCAAGTTTACCCCATTACTTGAATCCAACACTCATTCTGTCAAAAATTCAATAGAATTTGTCAACATCCTTCGTAAGTTCAAACCCAACAATTTACTTATGGTTTCTTTTGATGTCAAATCTCTTTTCACCAACGTACCTGTTATTGAAGCTTTGAAGTGTCTGAAAAACAGACTCCGTGAATTTCACCACACTGATCGCGAAATTTTTGAACTTGTTAATCTGACTGAAACTTGCCTTAAACACACTACCTTTGTCTTTGGTGGTACATTCTATCAACAAATCGAAGGGCTTGCTATGGGTAACCCCTTAAGTCCTGTCTTAAGTGAATTGTATATGGATTATTTTCAACAAAAACTCTTTCAATTATTTGATTTTCCACTTTGGCTTAGATACGTCGACGATACTTTTACCCTTTTGGGGAACACAGCGGAAATAGTTCCTGTGGTTATTGATTTAATGAACTCCATTGATCCCAACATTCAGTTTACTGCCGAACTTGAAAGTAATAATTCTTTGCCCTTTTTGGACGTACTCATTTCAAAAAACAATAACCAATTTTCCACTACCGTTTACCGAAAACCATTTGCTGTTTGTCTTCCTCCACATTCTCGCTCCTGTCATCCCATAAAACAAAAAATGTCTGCTTTTTACACGTTTGTTAACCGCGCTATTAATATATGTTCCGACAAATCACTTCTCAATGATGAACTTAATTTCTTAAGGAGTGTGGCCGTTGACAGAGGTTATTCTTATCAAATCATTGACAATGCTTATAATAAACTTCCGAACCGCAGTGCATCCCACAAAAAACCCAGTGTTCCTTCCACCAATTTCGTTGTCTTACCATTTTATTCAAAAATCTCTCCTCGCATTTCCAGAATACATAGCAAGTTCGATTTTCATGTCATTTACAGACCCATCAACAAACTAACTTTTTCCAAGTTAAAAGACCCCATCCAACCATTTGATCAGTGGGGCATTTATCACATAAAATGTGAATGTCAAATTGGTTACGTCGGACAGACCCGAAGGGCGCTAAAATTTAGGTTAAAGGAACATGAAAATTATGTTAAAAAGAAAGAACTCTCAAAATCCTCAATCGCGAAACACTGTTGGGAAATGGGCCATAGATTTGTTTTCTCCGAAGCTAAAATTATTTGCAGACCTTCAACTGTTGGCGAGTTGGATTTCTTAGAAGCCTTTCATGTTCATAAAAATTTAAGTAATATTTGTAACGAATCTTTTGCAGTTCCACACATCTCGCCAATTTTACTCCATGCTTTTAAATTTTCTGACAATGCAACGCCAAATCAGGACTCGGCACACGCTGACACCTGATTGGCCTAGCTTTTGCTCCTTTGCTATTTAAACTCTCCCGGCACTTTGTTTCTTTCCATTTCTTGCTTGGCGCTGAAGAAGGAAGCTTTAGGCTTTTGAAACATGTTCGCCAATTTTAACTTCATCTATTTGTGTTTTTAAACGTCGCTTTTTCGGGTTTTTACTCAAAATTAATAATTGTTTAAAAGTAATGATCTTGAACTTACAAAATAAAAATGGTATATTTGGGTGGGGGGTAGGGGCAGGCCTTTCGAGACGGGGGCGGGCAAGCCTATGCATTGCATAGGGGCCCGTAAGTGATCGGGGGGCCCGCGAAGTTGTCCTAAAGAACTAATATCAAACGAAAATTTCTGTTTTTTTTTGTGGGGGGGTGGGTTAGTTATTTAGGGTCCAAAATTACTTACAAATGTTCAACGCCCCACATTAAAAATGAGAAATTTCATTAGTTCCTTTTCTCAGACCCTACTTTCGGTACATCTCACATCTATTAGAGCTTCTTTTTAAAAGGGACGAAACACGTACCCTTTTTCCTGGCTTTCCGACTTTTCTTAGACCAGGGCATGAAAAGTTTCGACTTTCGTGTGTGTGATCTTGCAGGTCTGGACTGGCCAGGGCGGTTTGTGGGCGATCGCCAAGGGCCCCCGTGCCAGGAAGACCCCCAACTGAGAGAGAGGGGAAAAACTGTGGCTTTTTTTTTTATTTGTACATTTTGATTTCTTTAACTATTCTTTCTTTTTCTATTGATTAGTTTCACTATACTTTTTTCCAAGATGCTTCACATCAGTCTTGCTTATTTCACATTTGTAGCATCCAGTACTTGAATAAAGCAAAGAGGGAGCCCCGGAGCAACATTACGTCTAGGGCCCCCTAACCCAGGGTTTCTATCTCAATGAAATTGACTTGTAAACGTAGTATTTCATTGATTTCTATTCTCTATGTATCCCAAGTTTAAATTTAAAGGTTGTAAAATGGTTAATAACGTTGTGACAACGGACTAAAAACGTTTATAAAACGTTTAAACGTTTTTTGTGCTACCTGGGATCTGACTGATTTATCCGTTCTTTTGGGGGGTAGGGAAGCTTACTTAGTATCAGGGCCCCCACATCAATCTGTGAACCCCAGGACTAGATATTGTAATGGGCCCTCTTGTCCCTACAACACTCCACCCACTATCAACTTATTAATGTTTAGGCAGACATTTGAAATTTTGAAATTTTAAAAATTTTGAATTACACTCAATCAGTAAATTTTTTTGTATTTTTTTGTATTTTCCATTTTTTGTGTTTTCCATTTTTTTTTTTTTTTGTGGTCAGTAAATTTTTTTGTAGTTAACTACAATTACTTCATTAAAAATGTAGTTAACTACAGCTGCAACTTTTTTTTTTTTTTTTGAAAAAGTAGCAACTACAATCCACTTTCGAAATGCCCATGGATGTATCTGAAGATAGTTTTAATGTTGAAAAACCCCACGAAAGTGGACGTTAAGATGATAAATAAAAGTTATTATAACTGCAATATGCTTCTCTTTTTTGGCCTATTGAAGCCATTATTGTACAGTGGTGGATTTAGGGATTATGGAGCCCCGTTGTCCATTGCTCTTACAGTAAGAAATTGTGGAACATTCCTTTCAGGGCCCCTAGCAATTGTCATATTTATGATATGACCTCCTCAGATATGACCTTAACAGAACAGTTGAGTCCTTTGAGGCGAAATGTGAAAAAAATTTTTACAAAAAATTTATTTTTTTCTGTGAATTTTTTGTAAAAAATTTTTTAGCATTTCGCCTCAAAGGACTCAACTGTTCTGTTAAGACAAAGAATAGAGCATGACATTGGCAAAAAAAATATTTCAATATGTTGTTGGCAGAGGAAGTTATGACCGTTTGAATATCGGTAAAATATGACATTTTTCATATTTCGGCCTAACGCAACTAAAAGCACGTTGAACTTTCCTCGGTTATTTATACATTATTTTAAAGTGCTTACACTGGTCTTTCAAACGACACTATTTTTGCCGTGCCAACTGAAATGTACAAGCTGTTTTTGGACCTCAAAAACGCTAAAAACGTCAAAAATGCCCTGTTTTGAGGGCCTTCACTGACCTTACGGCAACAACTTACCACAAATTTAACATTCATTTTGTAAAGTTTCAACCTTCTATATTCCATATACAAAAAGAAAATTGCAGTTTAACAGTTCCTGGTAAGAGTTTTGGCTCACAGCAATTTCCATGTCTTGAAAATCCGCTTAATTTTTGATGCCGCATCTTCACCTTTAGGGATCCATAAAAACTAAACAACTCAACTTTAGAGCAAAACATTCTGGATTTGGTCTTTCAATAAGATAATAAACATTTGGTAATTTTTGGGAGAAAATCTGAGAGGTCATGAATCACCTCATAATGCTAGGCGTTACAGTTTCTCAGATTCTTGCTCTTAACATTTTCTGGACAACATTTTTTTTCTTATTAAGGAAACAAATTTTCCTTCCAAATCTCAATCAAGGGAGACCATAGGAAGCACCCCTACCTATTTTTTAACGACTTACTGCTGCCGGCAGATATGAATGTGCCAAAAACGTCACAATGTTCGATTGTGGAATAAATCACTTAGCAACTAAAGCAAAACGATACTGGAGGTAAGTGCCGAATTCGGCACACCTGACGTTAAAGGGTTAAAAGTCATGCATTATGTCTAAACAGTAACTTTTTTTTATCGTTTATATGTAACCATATTGTTACCCGAAACCATCTTTTCATGTTTTTTCCATATTTTCAAAGAATTAAAGCTTAATTACAATTTTTTAGGTCATTTTTCTGCATTGCGCATTGATACATGTGTACTATCATCCATTGTATGACAATCCGTGGTAGTTTCGCACGGTTCTCTTCACTTTTTTGCTTGCTCCCCTAATTGTTTTGAGCAGTGTATATAGGAAATTTTGGGGTGTTCCGAGTCACACCGCTGATAGGGGTCAATCGGAACACCTGTTAAAATTTTTATTTTTTTCAATTTAACCTGTAATATTACTCTAAAACATGAGTAATATTGATGGGGGAGAATAAGAACAGACAGTTAATGTAAAATAGAAGTTTACTTTCTATACCAGTAAGCGTTTATGATTTGTCAAATTTCAAAATAATTTTGAACTTATGAAAAATTAAAATTAATTTTAGGAAATGCTTTTGAAATGAAATACAAAGATTTAACATAAATTGAAGTCACTCATGTCGTCCACAAATATGTACTTGTCCTTAAAACTAGCAGTTATGGCTTGGCTTAAGTTTTTTTATAGCATCTTCTGGGATGAATGCTGCCTTTTCTTTAGTTTCTTAAAATCTCTATGTTTCGGGATTGTTCTGTAAGATTTTTCCACTTATTCATCACTGTCTGTGTGCTGGACTTTTGCTACATAAAATCCGTATGACTTTCCCCCATGTATTTTAAGTAAAAGGAAGTGTCCTGGAGCAAAATCTTTTTAAATCTACAACTTTCTGTCATTCCAAGATCTATAGTTGCTCACGAGAAGGGTAAACAGTAATTAATGCTTGTCCTTGTCTTGACTAGAAGAATTGGTGTTAGAATCTTGATTTTTCAAACAGTTTCCTTTAAATAAGTTTGGATTGGAGCAACACAACAAAGTGCTCCGATTCACCTCGCAAATCTTTATCCTATAATATTTTGAAGATTTTTTTTATTTTTATGCCGTAATTAAAATATATTGCCTATTTTAATGTGGTACTCTGTTGCTCAGATGTATGCATGATTAAAAAATGCTACTCTTAGATTTGAAATATAAAAGGGTCTGTACTTACATACAAAGTTTTGCAGACTATGAAAACTTGACGTTTTTCAGCGTCCCGTTTGCAGCATTGCACAGAAGCCAATAATGTTGCCAGAATGACAAAAATATTTTTTTTCCTACTTCTTATAATATTACTTTGCTAAAAACAAAAATTTAACTGATAAAAATACCCGACAGTATATTTATGAAGAATGTCTTTGTATGATCAGGAAGTTTTGCTCCGAATTTCCCTGCTGTTCCTATACACCTCATTTTACGGTATGTATAAGTTTTTATGATATTTTTCATGAACGCTTTTTTTAAAATACATTTTTGCAGAAGTTTCCGGCCTCCCCAAGAGAGCAGAGCCTAAATTGTTTTTTATAATTTCCTTTTTAACTCAACCAACTGTAGATCACCATCTTTATTTTTCAAGCTTAAAAAATAGATATCGTTTAAACTTTTCTTATAACAACAAAATCAGCAGTACTTAATTTAGTGCAAATTGGATACTAGTCTACATTTTTTAACTTTCATCAACTTCAAAGTTATATAAATTTAAACTTAGCACACCAGTTTAAAGGCAATATCAGCTTTTTTTTGTGACTTACTACTTCCAGATATATTATGATTGTTTCTTACTGTTGATCAAAGTAAGCGTGGAACTGTAGTCTCCGAACGCTATAACGAGCTGTTTAGTATTTAGGGGAGAGTGGTAATGAATGGGACACTTTTTGGTTTTGAATTTTTGTAATTTTTCGTAACACTTTTTTTTTAAACTCTAAATTGGTGTTTTAGTTACTTTACTTATCTGGCTATCTAAAAAAGTCATAAAAGTTGGATTAGCACCTGTCTGTAATGAATTATAATAGAAAATAAAAATTTTGAAATTTGCCCCATTCAACCCCACCTATGGGGTTGAATGGACCATCGAAAGTAATGAATGGGCCACTAAATGAATTCAATGAAAACATGCGGATTTAATCTTTTATTTGCTGAATATGACAAAATAAATGTGGCACTTGACATGATGATACAAAATCATACTGATTTAAAATTATATAAACATCAAAACTGATGCAATTAAAATAAAACTGATGCATACCAATTGCAGCAGAAAAATGACTAAATAATGAGATTGTAAGAAATAAATAACATCAAATATATATATTAAAAAAAACAGATAATACACACTATGATTTTAAAAAAATTATATATTTCAAAAATAATATCAAAAATCACTTTCAAAAACTTCATCTTCATTTTCAAACTTGTCAAAATTCAAATTTTTTTTTTAAAAATTTACTAGATATCGGAATAAGAAATTTAACTTAAGTTAACCGTGCAAACCGGACATGACAGTGAGGATATAACATGAAGATAGGGTGGCTTGTTCAACCACGCACTGCGTACAAATGGTCTATTGTACTATAGAACTTTACTACTACAAATCTGCTCTAGCATTATTATAAATCAACAACGAGGAAACGAGATATTTTATTGGATCAATGTTAAGTCTATGGAACAGAATTGTGTTTTATTAAGCGAGCAAGAACCGGTTTAAACGAACTTTTTTACTGTCTGCCTCTTTCTTCTCATGACATACTAGTCCATTCAGTCCCATCTATACTTTTGTATTCATTTAGTTTTTCACTGCGTACAATGCATTTAGATAACATAAAATTCCACAAGCATTCAGCGTTATTAAATGAAAGAACAGTATTTAATTCAATTAATTGATGTAATTCTCGCGGTCGATCTCCTGCTAGTCTAAAAAATGATAAAAAAAAAAAAAAAAAAAAAAAAAAAAGGTCTTCACTTTGCATTTAAAAAGTGCCGCCCCCCCAATCGTGCCGCCCTGGGCCCATTAAGCCCATACGTAAATACGGCACTGGGGCGGCCACTGCATAGAAAACTAAATGCGAGCGTTAGTTAAGAAGGTAGCAGAGAAAATGAGAAATAATGCGTGCCTTTTCTGTATGTAAGCTTTGAGAAAGCTGACATTGAAATTAAAAGCTCGACATCAATACTGCAGTGAAATTTTTTCATGTTTCATTTTTTTTTTTTTTTTTTTTTTTTAACATTTGTGGCATCTACTGTGCTTCAGCTTTACTGTACAAGATTGTTTGTCTGGTTTCCACTAAAAATAAAGCGCAGAAAAAATGTCCCATTCCACTATAGAATTCAAAACGCGTTTCTTCAAATATCTCAAAATCTCATTTCTGCATATACTATTTTGCTTCCACGGCAGAATAACACCGTGCAACAAAGTTTGAATTTAACTTCTGCCATTTAAATGAAATTACGGGATTCTGTCTTATAAGTAAAACTTTTTTGATTCATGTGTAAAAACCAAAAGAGTCCATCACATATCTCTTGTAATGGACTCACTTCTGATATAAAAAGTGCCCACCTGTTTGAATGCAAGCTCCCTTTTCTGCTTTTGACAGTTAAGTTTCAAACTCCACATCAAGAAGGAATGCTTTAACTAGTGGGCTAATAGAAACTTTTTAATTTTTTTTTTACCTTTTCCTTACTCAAAATTTTGAATTTGTCTTTGAGATACAAGAAAGCGATTTTTTCTGCTTCGAGCTTACGCAAATATTAAAAAAAAAGAGCTTTTAACGTGTAATGGGGGGATAAATGCATATCACGAATTCACAAGGGATTTATGTCATACGTTGTTGGTGAGAGAAATGCAGTTTTTTCACGGAGCTCCCCGCTAAAAATTCTAGTTCGCTGAAAATTTATCAAAAAATACCAAATATGTTGATTTTTGGGAGAAAGGTCAGCTGTAAACAAACTGTAGTTTCAGATTTCAATGTGTCTAACCCCACTCCTCCCGAAGGAGATGGAAACCCTTTAAATGCCATGGAGAATCTCCCCCTCCCCCACTCAGAACAAGAGCCTGCCCAAAATGAGATTCTGTCAAATCACCCCCACCCCTAAACATAATAATAGCTCAATAGCCTAGGATACCTCTTCCCTTCGTTGGCACCAATGCAAACTCGTTATTTTATGCGAAAAATATACAAGAATATATATTTTTATCAAAAGATTTTTTTTTTCATACAGTACAGTATTAAACTCACAAAAGTAATTTTAAATTTCTTTAAATACGTGATATTAAAAAAAAATCCTAAAAATTCCTTACATAACATACTTTGTAAGCGTTTTCTTTGAGACAGACTTTGTTATCAATCGAATGAACGAGAAATGTACATGCAGCTGCCGATGGTAGAAATATTTTTCCATCATTAACTTGTAATTCATTTCTGTTCTCGAGTTTTAGCAAACTTGACTTCAGTTTACGTCATGCCTTTAAAGAAGCTGCTTTTCTTTAAGAAGGCAAATGAATTTACACATCATTACAAAGTTTATTTTCCAGAGTCAACATCGAGTCGTGCCCATTAGGACGCATTAGCGAAATAGCTTCCTTTGCAAGTGTGTACATAAGCATTCGACCTCAAATCCTTTTCATAAACAACAGTGGTATAAAAATGTACGATCCCCATAGGGCGATCTCATAAGGGCCTCCAGGTATTGAGGTAGTCCCTTAATTTTGCTCAAAGAACAGCTTTGCCCAAGACAGTGCCAGGACAGTCTTTGGTACAACTAGTGATCGCTTTGCAAGATGGAACGGCGAGCCATGCTGCTCCATTTGGCATTTTGGCTTTCGCTTACTTTCGGTAAGTACATGAAGGATTATGCTTCATTTTCTTGGTTCTGATTACGTCAAAGAAACCTAGTTTCATTGCCTATCATGCAAATTTATTTTATCTGTGATTAGAAGAAAGTAGTTAACTACGTATGGGCAATTCCACGGTAATAAAAGTATCAGTTTTCCGCAAACTAGCTTATAAATGCTAGAAATATGCTAAATTCTTGTTTTATTTTGTGATATTAATTAAGAGCATAATCTTTATTAACCATATAATGCAGTTAAATTTTGAAGATAACAAAAAAAAAAAAAAAGAAATATTGAAATAACAGCATTTCTCCGTAACGGATATATCTCGCAAGATACGTCCGTTACGGAGCCAAAATACCATCATATAAATAATGTTTCTGGAAATATTCAAAATTTAACAGTGTTTTGTAGTAGTAGAGTACATTTGATTCAAAAATTCATGCAACGAAACAAGGATCAATCATATTAGGAGTCTCTGCATGTTCTTTTGTGCAGCAATCGATGCTATTTTTCAAAATGGAATTGCCCGTATGCATTATGGTTCCTAGAGAAATAGGAAGGGGATAAATTAGGAAAGAATAACTACTTTCTGGTCTTGTTAGCCATAGTCTGTTTTGGATAATTCCTGCTAAAGCTATATACTTCGCATGTCTCTGGCTCTTTTAGTGGATGGACTTCGGCCAATAAGACCGGAAAATAGTTACATTATTCACGCTGTCAGTAATAGCTTCACTTCTTACAGGATTGGGCATAGAAAATAGAATTGCTTTTTACCTGCTTAAAGATGATTTTTGCTGCATCAATGAAATGGACTTTTGAGTCTTGTTATTTTGTTAGAGTAACATGCTCACTATTGGGTGAAATAGCGGGGGGAACTAGTATCTACTTTACGGTCTTGTTTACCACAGTCTGACTTCCATATTTCTAATTCATTTTTCACCTAACATGTATCACTCTATTTCATTTAACGGACTTTCGGTTAACAACCCCAGAAAGCAGTTATCGTTTTAACGCTGGCCGTGTCGGTTGTTTTACAGCTGGAAGGAGATTTTTGCTGCATCAATGAAACGAACTTTTGAGTCTTGTTATTTAATTAGAGTAACTCGCTCATTATTAAAATTCGTAACTACTTTCCGGTCTTGTTTGCCATGATCTGTCTTAGATTGTTTCTGGCTGATATTTCACCTGGCACGTACCAGGTTCTTTTACATACAAAAATATACTACAACGTTTTTTATGTCATGTATGCACAATAAAAATGGCTTACCAATAGAAGTGCTTTTTGCCACCCTGAAAGATATTTTTGTTGCATCAATAAAGCGAACTTCAAGACTCTTGTCATTATTAGAGTAACAAGTTCACTATACTAGTAAAGAAAGATTTTGTTGAAGGAAACATTGATAGTGATTCTAGGGTAATTTTTGGCGTTGACTTCAAATACCAATCAGAAATTTTTTCATCACCCAAAGTTTTTGTGTAATCGTAGGTTTTAAGTTATTTATTTTTCTCGTATTTCCTGCATCACATAATGATAAAAACTCATTATTAACAATCAAAAACTTGTCATAACGACAAGAAATGTGTTTATAGAGAGTCAGGTTTGTTGTTACTGCAGTGGTGATATGGTGGTCTATTCTTAATGATACCATTTTTCGTGCTTTCCGCTACCCGAATTGAATCATTTTC
Organism: Uloborus plumipes; assembly: GCA_038373865.1. NCBI lineage: Eukaryota > Metazoa > Arthropoda > Arachnida > Araneae > Uloboridae > Uloborus > Uloborus plumipes. Next base: position 71,988 of record JAXGGA010004883.1, on the reverse strand, counting down.
TGTGTTTTTATATTTGAATGCAAAGATAGAATATAGAATATATAGATTTTTGCTCTTAGGAAAATGCTTTAGTATACTGTTGACTCTGTAATGGGTATGTTCATATTTTCATATCAAACAGCTAAGACTTCGTATTAACTCTTTCGAAATCAGCTTAAAAGCTATACTATTCCATGATTGAAACTCGTTGCCTTCGGTACCACTAGCATATTCAGTTAAAATGAAGGAAATGTATGGAGCTCTAAGTTTTTTTTTAGATAAAATTTAGTATGACATAGATCATGGAACAATTATTTCTGGCATGAAATTAAATTTAACAAATCTTATTTGCTACTTGGGTTTTCAGCAATGCTGTTTCAACTCTGCGAATGAGATAGTAATGGCGATTTTTTTTTCTTTTTTACAGAGCCTGTTATTCTACTGGCCTTTCACATTGAATTAGGATTTTTAAAAAGTTTGTAACACTGGTGCTGGATTTGAATACTTAAAACCAGAATTTCTACATATTATTTATATAAAGCTAAAATACGCATCTCCATTGTCCAAGTGAATAAATTCTTACTAATTAATTCTAGACACTTAAAGGGGATGTTCCTGCTGCCAAATAGAGAAAAAAATGAGCATTACCGAAATTTCTGATCTTTATTTAAGTGTTAATCGTGCATGTGAATATGCGCATTTCTTTCAAGCTTTAGTTGAATGATATACAAAATATCTGTAGCTGATGGAGAAAAACTATGCTTGAATTCTCTCTCTCCAGCGCATTATTTTACACTAAGTTATATCAGATATTCTCCACTTAACAGAAAAAAAAGTTTTTTTTTTGTTTGACTAGTGCTATCGGTTGCAAAAACTATGTATTGCTTCATTATTTGACGTAGTTTATCATATGTATCATATATTAGAAGAATGCGGAGATTAGCTATACTACGTCAGAAATTTGAACAATTATTTTCCAGATTTGATTTCGGAAATAGATTTTTGACTGATAACTACACATTCGGCTTTAAGTTGAAAGTTAATTTTTTTGCATAGGCATATCTTATTATTACAATATTTTTCGTACTTCATATTACAATAAAAAAATTACATAGCATTGTAAGAATGCACACAAAAAGAAATAAATGAAAGGAATACTGATGGAGCCATGGAGCAAAAACTTTTGTCAAATGACTTTGCATCCATAAGCTCACACTGTCACACCTTTATTCGATGATAAAAAGGTGCCCAGAAACCCCGAAACACGTGTCTGCTTTCTTTTCTTTTTTTTTGCAAATGTGTGCTTTGCACTTGGATTTCTGTGCAATTGCTTTGCATTACCGTGTACAATTTCATTTAAATACGAGGGCTATTCAGAATGTAGATTACGTTTTGGAATTAAGAAAAAACTATGCACAGGAAACTGTTTTTATTATATTCATGCGAAAGAGCAACTAAAATACTATTTTTCTACATAGTCGCCAAACAAATTGAGACATTTATCGTAGCGATGAACGAGCTTCGAAATTCCTTTTTCATAGAAATCCGCCGCCTGAGCATTGAGCCAGTCAGTCACGCCCGCTTGGAGATCGTCGTCGTCATCAAAACGCTGCGTTCCAAGCCAGGTCTTCATCTTTGGAAGCAAGTGAAAGTCACTTGGTGCAAGATCTGGGCTGTACGGCAGATGAGGAACCAGTTCATCGGTCACAATGCTTGGCCGCCCACTCTTCTCTTCATCGTGAACATTACTTCGTCCGTTCTTGAAACGTATGCACCATTGGCGAACGCCACCTTCACTGATCACGTTGTTTCCGTAAACTTCACACAGTTGCCGATAAATTTCTATGGGTTTAAGTTTTTTGCCCATAAAAACCTTATTACTGACCTCACCTCACAACTGGCGGGATTTTCAATGGCGGCGCTCATTCCAAAAACCTGTAACAACCGAACGAGAGACACTACAACCTTCTAACTTGCACAGCTAGATGCCTACTAAGTTGCTGCACACCCACACACCAAGATTTGCGCGATAGCCACGCTAATTGCGGCGCTTTACCAAAACGTAACTTACTTTCTGAATAGCCCTCGTAGCACATAAATGGGTATGGAAATTGCAATGGGTATAAAAATTAATATGGAATACATACTACAGATAATATGACATATAATAAATATGACATACAGTATCTGATTTATAAAATTAAATATATGGCAGCGTTTTAGGCGTAAAAAAATATTTATTTTTTTTAGTTAGAACCATGGTGACACTTTTGCTAATTAAATATAGAGTGAATTATACTCAGAAGAATTGTGTTACAAATCATTTTTGCTGTGTGTTAGATTTATTTTCATACTTTAATTAGCTTTTATTTTTCCATTTTCTAATGACGAATGTTTAATTCAGTAAAGTGATATGGGCAGGTCAATTATAAATAAGCATTGGCCAGGATTTTTTTTCTGAAGGACTGAAGGGCTTTTTTGACTTTGTTGTAACAGCGCAAAACGCCAGAAAAGAAGAACAGATTAAGAGAATTATAATTAAATGATTCATCACCGTCAATTTCAGGGCCGTATTTAAGGGGTGTGTTTTTTTGGGGTTCAAACCCACTCCGAAATTTTTCAAAACTACTCCAAAAAATACTTTTTAATGCCCTTTTTTGTTGAAAAGCAATATTATTACTACTTTATTTTTAATTTTCTTATTTCCTTCTCAATTTCATTTGAAAAATGAAATTATCATTATTGAATGATTGTACAAATTAACTGATTTAACTTTATTGTAGATTTTGGAAAAATAATTTCATGCACGACACTACACCTTTGTAACTAGGGCGAAGATGCTTTGTACACATCAGATTTTTTTTCTTCATTGGAAAGACATGTTATTATTTTATTTTTCATTGCAATGCCCCTTAAGCAGCTACTGAAACAAAAAGGCAATAGAATATAGAACATAAAATCAAATTTTATTTATCGTATAGATTTCACGAGAAATGAGTCGGTAAAACCCTCTTCGAAAAAAAAAATCTGGTCACGCGGCTCTTTTCTATTTGCACTCTTTTTCTCCTGAAAGTTTATTAAACGTTGTAGATGCATTTCACGGTATTTGTGACATAGGGGTGACCGTAACAAAACTTTTTAAAACTTTAACATTTTTACGTATATTGAAAAAGTACATTTTAAAGTATATGAATATCACATTTTTTTCGTAGTTCACTTTAGATTATGTTCGTAATTGCACTCAGAACATTGAAAATGCTATTTTCACTGTTACGGACTCTACATTGAATTTTTTTGTAAATCTGGCTTAAAATGATTTTTAAGCCAAAATTGGTACTTGAGACAGATAAAGTAAAGGCTTATCTCTAATATAGCTAACAATTTTAATCAAAACGTGCGTTTTATAAAAAAAAATATGTATTGTGAAAATGATGATTGTAGAGTGCGTAACAATAATTGGAATAAAAGTTTAGTTAAAATTTTTATATATGAATATTTATTTCACTAAATTGCATATTTTCTAATTTCACCTATGTTGTTACAATATTGTAAAAGAAAATTCATGTTTGTTGCAATTCGTTAATTTTTAGGAATTTTCAAAATTCGTTACGGACTCTACGAAAATGTTACGGACTTTAAATTCAGCAACAGTTTCAACACAGCTCTTTATTTACCAAAGTACTTGAACTCCCAAACAGAAGGGGAAAAAAACTAAAAGGTATATCTTTGAAAGACATTACAACTTATACTTAAAAAAAAGAAACTTTAACTTTGACTTTCAGAAGAATTTTGATTGCACATTCATCCCGCATGTGACAGCTCATATATTTAATTAAATGTAAGTATTTAAAAGGGGAATGAACAAATTTTTTTTGCTTGAGAAATCAAACATATTTGATATTTAAAGCAAAAATGTTTGTTCATTATTTTAAAATCGTGTCTTTTTAAAGAAATATATGAGCTGTCACATACAGGACAAAATAACAGAGGCTGTTTTGTAGAGCGACTCAATTTTCCATGAGCTTTTATATTTTGGCTCTGGATCAGTCTTTTGGTTTAAAAATGATGCAGGTTTAAAGGCAATTCATTTTACACATTTAAGGCCCTCTCTTCATTGCTTACAGGGTTTTTAACAAAAGAGCACAATTAGGAGCAGAAAATAAACTTAAACTAATTACATAATAAAAAACTTTTAATTCCAAAATTACTGCGGCTAAATTTGTCGTTAGATAAAATACTATATACTGAATCTGTTGATTTTGGTACATTTTAAAATACTTTAATATTTTTAACTGAATTAACTCAAAATTTAAGTTACCTTGAAAAATGCAATTTTAAAAGTTTTGGCGAAAAAACAATTCTCCTCCTAGCTCACCAAAATGTTCCTCTTAAGTATTCCGCTGTTGTCAGGAAATCTTGATTTATGGAAAAGAGTCTAGGTACCGATCTCTTCAACTAATTCCAGGTTCTACAACAGTAAAAAGGAAATTGCTTGTGGAATTCAAATTGGTATCTTGTTTCTTAGAAATAAATTTAAGAGAGTGCAAAAAGCAAATTATGAAGAAACTGACATGGTGACATGAGTACCAATGTCTGTTCTACCTGTTGACTCCTCAGCACATTTTTTTGGGGGGCGGGGGGAGGGGGGTATGACAGAAAAAAAGACATGACAGTTGATTCTATCATTAGAATTATTGAACAATAATATTGTGTTGTTGTTTAGCTTCCAGTACCAAGAATTTAAACAATACCCAAACGTGACAAATATGTAGAGTCCGTAACATGTTCTTAAATGGGTAGTTCTTTAGTAAATAATTCCTTAAAAAATATTTTTTGATTCTTTAATTATTATTTTGGTATGTAAATGCATTATAGTTAAACTGAGACACAATAAAAAAAGCTCCATTAGGTAGGAATAGATGTTACTTTCACAGAAAATTTAAAGTTAGTTTCAGCAAAAATTTCCATGTTTTTTGTGCGTAGAGTCAGCAACATGCTATATATACTCCTATATTTTTAGAAATTCAAAGCCAATTTAAACTTTTTTCAATGTTTTGTGATAAGTACACATAGGACCATAAACTGACAGAAAGTTTAATTTCAATATTTGCTCTAATCATGAGTAGGAGGCTAAAACATATCTCTGAAGTGTAGAGTCCGTAACAGCTAAATACTGTGAAATGTCCCTGTACTGTTACACCCCCTGTATATTAATATAATGGTATGAAAGCGTAATGTATAGAGGAAAAGTTGTTTCGATATTTTATTGCCAGTAACTACAAAAATTTCATGTGTGAAAAGCATCAATACTTCCCATGACACACCACCACGAACAATATCTCTCATTTGTAAAATTCTAAATCTGAAAGCATATGTGAGTTGTTAAAATCAAAACCAGTTTAGTCCAATTTTTAAAATTGTACAGCAGTACAAAAAAAAAATCAAAATACTGATTTTTGTACTAACGAAAAGTTTGATCACAGTTCATTGCATCTTTAATAATGTGTTTTAGGAGTGGTATTAAACATGTGAATTGGTAATTTCAATGCATGCTTACATAAGCAGATTATGTCTATTTTATGACTTGACTAGTTTTGTTTTGAAAGTAGACCTGAAAACTAATTATTAGAAAAAATATTTCTCTCTATCGAGTTTTCATTGCTTTAGTAGTTATTATTTATTTATTTTTTGAAGTAAGTTTGTTAGTAACAATGGATTCAACATTCATTTCACACACGCACACAAAACGTACATTCATACATTTCACATTTTCTTTCATATTGACGTTCTCTGTGTAAGGGATCATTGTATGTAATTTTTTTAATGGCACTATACGAGTCATTTTGAATCAAAACGAGTAAATCCTTTTTTTTTCAAAATCCTAAGTCCCAAAGGCGGAACTATCTATCTAGCTGTGGTTTTGACCTAAAACCCTTACTTTATATTCGTTTTTGGTAGAGATCCAGTGGTTTTGGATCTATTGCTTCTAAGCCACGGGTAAAGCATCTTTTGTAACTGTGTTTGTTTTAAGTAAAAAGAGTTTTCATAAAAAGTAGGTTACCTGGTTTTAAACGACTCATGTGCGCGACCAGGAGTTGTGCAAATGAAATTCGCGAAGGAAACTATGTTCTATAATTCAGTTTTAAAATTTCTGCTTTTTTTACCTTTCAGTGTTATCAGCTGTAAGCGGAAGACCAACTGATGGAGATGTTGATCAGTCGTATGAAAACGTGCAACAATCAGATGAAGTATCCAACGACTACGATGTAGAATATTACTCTTGGTATGAGGAAGAATATTCCTCGAGCAGCGCAAGCCAACACAAAAGTTCGAGCAGCTCAACAAGTGAATGGAGCTACGAGTACTCTTTTTATGAAGATGACGAAGACGGTGCTTCTAGCAACAAAAGACGAGAGAAAAGTGCCAAGTCATCAGAGGAATCAGAAGAAAGTGGCGGGGAGAAAAGCAGCTACGAATGGCAAAAGGAAGGTGGAAAAGAAGTAGGAAGTACCGATGAAGAAAAGGACGAATCAGGGAAAAGAAGCCATAGAACAGGAGGAAATAAAGAAAAAGGTGCCAAGGAAAATGAAGAGAACAATGAGAGTGAAGAGGTAACAGATAAAGTATCGCACTTAACAGGTACAAAAAAAGGAGGAAAACATAGCAAAAAGGATGAAAATGATGAAGAGAAGGAATCGCAAAGGGGAAAAGGTGAAAGTCATAACAAGGAGGCAGGAAAAGAAAAATTAGGAAAAGGAGAGGGTGGCAATGAAGATGAGAATGAAAGTCAGGGACATATGAAAAAAGGTAAGAGAAATCACGAACATGGTGGACAGAAGGGTGAACATGATGAAAAACATAAACACGGAGGAAAAGGAGACGGTCAGAAGACTGGTAAAAAAGGAGGAAAAGAAATGTCTGGAAAAGAAGAGGATGGCGATGATGATGAGGGAGGACGCAAAGGACACATGAAAAAAGGAGACAAAGATAAGGGAGAAAAAAATCAGGAACATAGTGGACATGATGAAAAAAACAAACACGGAGAAAAAGGAAACAATGAGAAGACCGGCAAAAAAGGAGGAAAAGGAGAGTCTGAAACAGAAGAGAACGACGAGGGAAAAAGTAAAGGACATATGAAAAAAGGAGACAAAGGTATGGGAGGCAAAGGTAAAAAGCATGGCGGACAGAAGGGTGGACATAGTGATGATAAAAAAGGTGGAAACGGAGAGGGTGACGATGATAATGAGGGAATACGCAAAGGACATATGAAAAAAGGAGACAAGGATATGGGAGGCAAAGATCAAGAACATAAAGGACAGAAGGGTGAACATGATGAAAAATATAAACACGGAGGAACAGGAGTCAATGAGAAGATGGGGGAAAACGGAGAAAAAGAAGGGTCGGAAACAGGAGAGAATGGCGAGGGAGAAAGCAAAGGACATATGAAAAAGGAAGAAAAAGGTATGGGAGACAAAGGTAAAAAGAATAGCGGACAAAATGATGGAAAAAAAGGAGTAAAGGGAAAGACTGGAAAAGGAGAGGATGACGATGATGGTGAGAGTGAAGACAAGGGACATATGAAAAAAGGTAACAAAGGTTTGGGAGGCAAAGATAAAAAAACTGGTGGACAGAAGGGTGGACATGATAATGGCAAAACGGGAGGAAAAGTAAAGTCTGGAAAGGGAAAGAATGACGATGGTGATGACGGAGAACGCATAGGAAAAATGAAGAAGGGAGATAAGGAAAAGGAAGGAAAAGATCATGAACATGGCGGAAAGAAAGGAGGAAGCGAAGAAAAACATAAACGAAAAGGAAAAACAGACAAGGGCAAAACTGGCAAGAAGGGAGAAAAAGGAAAGTCTGGAGAAGGAGAAGACGACGATGATGATAATGAAGAAAGCAAAGGACAAATGAAAAAAGGAGAAAAGGGAAGGGAGGCAAAGATCACGAACATGGTGGAAAGAAAGGCGGAAGCGAAGAAAAACATAAACACAAAGGAAAAGGAGGCAAGGGCAAGACTGGAAAGAAGGGAGGAAAAGGAAAGTCTGGAGAAGGAGAAGATGACGATGATGATAATGAAGAAAGCAAAGGACAAATGAAAAAAGGAGACAAAGGAAAGGGAGGCAAAGATCACGAACACGGCGGGAAAAAGGGCGGAAGCGAAGAAAAACATAAACACAAAGGAAAAGGAGGCAAGGGCAAGACTGGCAAGAAGGGAGAAAAAGGAAAGTCTGGAGAAGGAGAGGATGACGATGATGATAATGAAGAAAGCAAAGGACAAATGAAAAAAGGAGACAAGGGAAAGGGAGGCAAAGATCACGAACATGGCAGGAAAAAGGATGGAAGCGAAGAAAAACATAAACACAAAGGAAAAGGAGGCAAGGGCAAGACTGGAAAGAAGGGAGGAAAAGGAAAGTCTGGAGAAGTAGAGGATGACGATGATGATAATGAAGAAAGCAAAGAATATATGAAAAAAGGAGACAAAGAAAAGGGAGGCAAAGATCACGAACACGGCGGGAAAAAGGGCGGAAGCGAAGAAAAACATAAACACAAAGGAAAAGGAGACAAGGGCAAGACTGGTAAGAAGAGAGGAAAAGGAATGTCTGGAGAAGGAGAGGATGACGATGATGATAATGAAGAAAGCAAGGGACATATGAAAAAAGGAGAAAAAGGAAAGGGAGGCAAAGATCACGAACATGGTGGAAAGAAGGGCGGAAGCGAAGAAAAACATCAACACAAAAGAAAAGGAGGCAAGGGCAAGACTGTCAAAAAGGCAGGAAAAGGAAAGTCTGGAGAAGGAGAAGACGACGATGATGATAATGAAGAAAGCGAAGGACAAATGAAAAAAGGAGACAAAGGAAAGGGAGGCAAAGATCACGAACACGGTGGAAAGAAGAGCGGAAGCGAAGAAAAACATAAACACAAAGGAAAAGGAGGCAAGGGCAAGACTGGAAAGAAGGGAAGAAAAGGAATGTCTGGAGAAGGAGAGGATGACGATGATAATAATGAAGAAAGCAAAGGACAAATGGAAAAAGGAGACAAAGGAAAGGGAGGCAAACAACACGAACACGGCAGAAAGAAGGGTGGAAGCGAAGAAAAGCATAAACACAAAGGAAAAGGAGGCAAGGGCAAGACTGGCAAGAAGGGAGAAAAAGGAAAGTCTGGGGAAGGAGAAGACGACGATGATGATAATGAAGAAAGCAAAGGACAAATGAAAAAAGGAGAAAAAGGAAAGGGAGGCAAAGATCACGAACATGGTGGAAAGAAGGGCGGAAGCGAAGAAAAACATAAACACAAAGGAAAAGGAGGCAAGGGCAAGACTGGCAAAAAGGCAGGAAAAGGAAAGTCTGGAGAAGGAGAAGACGACGATGATGATAATGAAGAAAGCGAAGGACAAATGAAAAAAGGAGACAAAGGAAAGGGAGGCAAAGATCACGAACACGGCGGAAAGAAGAGCGGAAGCGAAGAAAAACATAAACACAAAGGAAAAGGAGGCAAGGGCAAGACTGGAAAGAAGGGAGGAAAAGGAAAGTCTGGAGAAGGAGAGGATGACGATGATGATAATGAAGAAAGCAAAGGACAAATGAAAAAAGGAGACAAAGGAAAGGGAGGCAAACAACACGAACACGGCAGAAAGAAGGGTGGAAGCGAAGAAAAGCATAAACACAAAGGAAAAGGAGGCAAGGGCAAGACTGGCAAGAAGGGAGGAAAAGGAATGTCTGGAGAAGGAGAAGACGACGATGATGATAATGAAGAAAGCAAAGGACATATGAAAAAAGGAGACAAAGGAAAGGGAGGTAAAGATCACGAACACGGCGGGAAGAAGGGTGGAAGCAAAGAAAAACATAAACACAAAGGAAAAGGAGGCAAGGGCAAGACTGGAAAGAAAGGAGGAAAAGGAAAGTCTGGAGAAGGAGAAGACGACGATGATGATAATGAAGAAAGCAAAGGACATATGAAAAAAGGGGACAAAGGAAAGGGAGGTAAAGATCGCGAACACGGCGGGAAAAAGGACGGAAGCGAAGAAAAACATAAACACAAAGGAAAAGGAGGCAAGGGCAAGACTGGAAAGAAGGGAAGAAAAGGAAAGTCTGGAGAAGAAGAGGATGACGATGATGATAATGAAGTAAGCAAAGGACAAATGAAAAAAGGAGACAAAAGAAAGGGAGGCAAAGATCACGAACACGGCAGAAAGAAGGGTGGAAGCGAAGAAAAACACAAACACAAAGGAGAAGGAGGCAAGGGCAGGACTGGCAAGAAGGGAGGAAAAGGAAAGTCTGGAGAAGGAGAAGACGACGATGATGATAATGAAGAAAGCGAAGGACAAATCAAAAAAGGAGACAAAGGAAAGGGAGGCAAAGATCACGAACACGGCAGAAAGAAGGGTGGAAGCGAAGAAAAACAAAAACACAAAGGAGAAGGAGGCAAGGGCAAGACTGGAAAGAAGGGAAGAAAAGGAAAGTCTGGAGAAGGAGAAGACGACGATGATGATAATGAAGAAAGCAAAGGACATATGAAAAAAGGAGACAAAGGAAAGGGAGGTAAAGATCACGAACACGGCGGGAAGAAGGGTGGAATCAAAGAAAAACATAAACACAAATTAAAAGGAGGCAAGGGCAAGACTGGAAAGAAAGGAGGAAAAGGAAAGTCTGGAGAAGGAGAAGACGACGATGATGATAATGAAGAAAGCAAAGGACATATGAAAAAAGGAGACAAAGGAAAGGGAGACAAAGGTCACGAACACGGCGGAAAGAAGCGCGGAAGCGAAAAAAAACATAAACACAAAGGAAAAGGAGACAAGGGCAAGTCTGGGAAAAAGGGAGGAAAAGGAAAGTCTGGAGAAGGAGAAGATGACGATGATGATGAGGAAGAACGCAAAGGACATATGAAAAAAGGAGAAAAAGGTATGGGAGGTAAACATCACAAACATCGAGGAAAGAAGGGCGGAAGCGAAGAAAAACATAAACACGAAGGAAAAGGAGGCAAGGGCAAGACTGGCAAAAAGGGAAGAAAAGGAAAGTCTGGAGAAGGAGAAGATGACGATGATGATGGGGAAGAACGCAAAGGACATATGAAAAAAGGAGAAAAAGGTATGGGAGTTAAAGATCACAAACATCGTGGAAAGAAGGGCGGAGACGAAGAAAAACAGAAACACAAAGGAAAAAGAAGCAAGGGCAAGACTGGCAAAAAGGGAAGAAAAGGAAAATCTGGAGAAGGAGAAGATGACGATGATGATGAGGAAGAACGCAAAGGACATATGAAAAAAGGAGACAAAGGTATGGGAGGTAGAGATCACAAACATCGAGGAAAGAAGGGCGGAAGCGAAAAAAAACATAAACACGAAGGAAAAGGAGGCAAGGGCAAGACTGGCAAAAAGGGAAGAAAAGGAAAGTCTGGAGAAGAAGAAGATGACGATGATGATGAGGAAGAACCTAAAGGACATATGAAAAAAGGTGGAAAAGGTATGGAAGGTAAAGATCAGAAACATCGCGGAAAGAAGGGCGGAAGCGAAGAAAAACATAAACACAAAGGAATAGGAGGCAAGGGGAAGACTGGCAAAAAGGGAAGAAAAGGAAAATCTGGAGAAGGAGAAGATGACGATGATGATGAGGAAGAACGCAAAGAACATATGAAAAAAGGAGACAAGGGTAAAGATCACAAACATCGAGAAAAGAAGGGCGGAAGCGAAGAAAAACATAAACACAAAGGAAAAGGAGGCAAGGGGAAGACTGGCAAAAAGGGAAGAAAAGGAAAGTCTGTAGACGAAGAAGATGACGATGATGATGAGGAAGAACGCAAAGGACATATGAAAAAAGGAGGAAAAGGTATGGGAGGTAAAGATCACAAACATCGTGGAAAGAAGGGCGGAGACGAAGAAAAACATAAACACAAAGGAAAAGGAAGCAAGGGCAAGACTGGCAAAAAGGGAAGAAAAGGAAAATCTGGAGAAGGAGAAGATGACGATGATGATGAGGAAGAACGCAAAGGACATATGAAAAAAGGAGACAAAGGTATGGGAGGTAGAGATCACAAACATCGAGGAAAGAAGGGCGGAAGCGAAGAAAAACATAAACACGAAGGAAAAGGAGGCAAGGGCATTACTGGCAAAAAGGGAAGAAAAGGAAAGTCTGGAGAAGAAGAAGATGACGATGATGATGAGGAAGAAAGCAAAGGACATATGAAAAAAGGTGGAAAAGGTATGGGAGGTAAAGATCAGAAACATCGCGGAAAGAAGGGCGGAAGCGAAGAAAAACATAAACACGAAGGAAAAGGAGGCAAGGGCAAGACTGGCAAAAAGGGAAGAAAAGGAAAGTCTGGAGAAGAAGAAGATGACGATGATGATGAGGAAGAACGCAAAGGACATATGAAAAAAGGTGGAAAAGATATGGAAGGTAATGATCAGAAACATCGCGGAAAGAAGGGCGGAAGCGAAGAACAACATAAACACAAAGGAAAAGGAAGCAGGGGCAAGACTGGCAAAAAGGAAAGAAAAGGAAAGTCTGGAGAAGGAGAAGATGACGATGACGATGAAAGAGAACGAAAAGGCCGTATGAAAAAGGGAGAAAAAGGTATGGGAGGTAAAGATCACAAACATCGCGGAAAGAAGGGCGGAAGCGAAGAACAACATAAGCACAAAGGAAAAGGAAGCAAAGGGAAGACTGGCACAAAGGGAAGAAAAGGAAAGTCTGGAGAAGGAGAAGATGACGATGATGATGAGGAAGAACGAACAGGACATATGAAAAAAGGAGAAAAAGAAATGGGAGGTAAAGATCACAAACATCGTGGAAAGAAGGGCGGAGACGAAGAAAAACATAAACACGAAGGAAAAGGAGGCAAGGGCAAGACTAGCAAAAAGGGAAGAAAAGGAAAGTCTGGAGAAGAAGAAGGTGACGATGATGATGAGGAAGAACGCAAAGGACATATGAAAAAAGGAGGAAAAGGTATGGGAGGTAAAGATCACAGACATCGTGGAAAGAAGGGCGGAAGCGAAGAAAAACATAAACAGAAAGGAAAAGGAAGCAAGGGCAAGACTGGCAAAAAGGAAAGAAAAGGAAAGTCTGGAGAAGGAGAAGATGACGATGATGATGAGGAAGAACGCACAGGACATATGAAAAAAGGAGAAAAAGGAATGGGAGGTAAAGATCACAAACATCGTGGAAAGAAGGACGGAAGCGAAGAAAACCATAAACACAAAGGAAAAGGAGCCAAGGGCAAGACTGGCAAAAGGGGAAGAAAAGGAAAGTCTGGAGAAGGAGAAGATGACGATGATGATGTGGAAGAACGCAAAGGACATATGAAAAAAGGAGAAAAAGGTATGGGAGGTAGACATCACAAACATCGAGGAAAGAAGGGCGCAAGCGAAGAAAAAAATAAACACAAAGGAAGTTACAGAAATAAGGAGCACGAAAAACATCATGGTCATGGAAAGAAAGAACAAAATGGACAAAGCGAAAAAGACCACAGCCAGGAACAAAAACACAAAAAGAAACAAGCATACAACAAAGAAACTAGTGAGTATACTTACTATGAAAGGTATGAGTTTCTGTACACCTACAGCTTCGAAGAAATTGTTTCAACTGAGAAATATGATGAATTTTGCAGTCTTTTCGGCACTTGTCCGTACTCAGAGAGTTTCTTTGATTTTGTCAAATATTGCCATGAGAGGGATGAGAAGCCTCCAAACTATGATATAAATTTTGAAAAGTGCATAAGCATCTACATTGAAAAAGAAGATATAGAAGTAGATCAAGAGTTGTATGAAACCTATGAACGAGATCTTAATGAAAGTAATTCATCTCAAGAAGAGGAAAATGGTAAAACAGGAAACTCAGACGATGATTCCGGAGAACTTGAAAAAAGCAATAAACATAAAGGGAAACACGGTCATAAACATAAAGGGAAACACAGTCATAAAAATAAAGGCGATCATGGACATAAAGGTAAAGGACATCATGGACATAAAGATAAGGAACATCATGGACATAAAGATAAAGGACATCATGGACATAAAGGTAAAGGACATCACGAACATAAACATAGAGGACATGACGGACAAAAACATAAAGGACATGATGGACATAACGATAAAGGACACCGCGGTGGACATACTCGGCACGGACAAAAGCCGCAAAAAGAACAAGACGAAAATGAAAGCGAACAGAAAGATCGAAATGAACAAAACCATGGGAAAAAAGTGACATACAAGACAGAAACTACTGAATACACTTACTATGAAAGGTATGAATTTCTGTTTACTTACAGCTTTGAAGAAATTGTTTCCAGTGAAAAGTACGATGAATTTTGTACACTCTTTGGAACTTGTCCATACTCTGAAAGCTTCTTCAATTTCGTAAAATATTGCCATCAAAGTGATGAGAAACCAGCGAATTACGACACTAATTTTGAAAAATGTATAAATATTTACACTCAAAAAGAAGATATAGAAGTAGATCAAGAACTGTATGAAACTTATGAACAAGATCTTAATGAGAGTAGTTCATCTCAAGAAGAAGAAAACGGTGAGAAAAGCAATTCAGGCGATGATTCTGGAGAAGAAAAAAGCAAAAAGCATAAAGGGCAGCACGGCCATAAACATAAAGGACATGCCGGACATAAAGGTAAAGGACATCACAGCCAGAAACATAAAGGGCATAGTGGTGGACATAATCAGCATGGGAAAAAGCACCATCATAAAAATCAACATCATGGCAAAAAAACTCAGAATGGACAAGATGAAACAGACGATAAACAGAAAGATCAAAATAAACAGAAGCAAGTAAAGAAAGAGACATACAAGACAAAAACTAGTGAAAACACTTATTATGAGAGATATGAATTTTTGATTACCTACAGCTTTGAAGAAATTATTTCTAGTGAGAAGTATGATGAATTTTGTACACTTTTCGGCACTTGTGCATACTCTGAAAGTTTCTTCAATTTCGTCAAATACTGTCATGAGAGGGAGGAAAAACCTACAAGTTATGATGCTAGTTTTGAGAAATGCATTAATATTTATATTGAATCCGAAGATATTGAAGTAGATCAAGAATTGTATGAAACTTATGAACGAGATCTTAATGAAAGCAGTACATCGCAAGAAGAGGGAAAAGGTAACAAAGATAGCTCGAATGATGACTCTGGAGAAGCTGAAGAAAACAAGAATCAGGGCCATAAACATAAAGGGCATCACGGAAATAAAGGCAAAGGACATCATCATCATGGAAAAAAACATCATAAAAATCATGGTCACGGAAAAAAACCTCAGAATGGACAAGACGAAAAAGGCGATAAACAGAAAGATCAAAATAAACAGAAGCAAGTAAAGAAAGAAACATATGAAACAGAAACTAGTGAATATACCTACTATGAAAGGTATGAATTTTTGTATACGTACAGCTTCGAAGAAATTGTTTCTAGCGAGAAATATGATGAGTTTTGTACACTTTTCGGCACTTGTGCATACTCTGAAAGTTTCTTCGATTTTGTCAAACATTGCCATGAGAGTGACGAGAAACCAACAAATTATGATACTAATTTCGAGAAATGTATTAACATTTATATTGAAACAGAAGATATAGAAGTAGATCAAGAATTGTATGAAACTTATGAACGAGATCTGTATGAAGGCGATACGTCTCAAGAGGAGGAAACAGGTAACAAAGGTAGTTCGGAAGATGATTCTGGAAAAGTTGACAAAAGCAAGAATCAAGGCCATAAACATAAAGGGCATCACGGAGATAAAGGTAAAGGACATCACGATGGACATCAGGGTCATGGAAAAAAACCCCATTCTCAAAATCATGGAGGTGGAAAGAAATCTCATGATGGACAAGAAGAAAATGACAACGGTCAAAAGGACGGAAATAAACAAAAGCACGTAAAGAAAGAAACGTATGAAACAGAAACTAGTGAATATACCTACTATGAAAGGTATGAATTTTTGTATACTTACAGCTTCGAAGAAATTGTTTCCAGTGAGAAATATGATGAGTTTTGTACACTTTTTGGCACTTGTCCATACTCTGAGAGTTTCTTCGACTTCGTCAAATATTGCCATGAAAGCGATGAGAAACCTCCAAATTACGAAACCAATTTTGAAAAATGTGTCTATACTTATTCCGAAAAAGAGGACGTCGAAGTAAGCGAAGAATTATATGAAATGTATGAATATCGTTTGTATGAATCGTCTTCTACCGACGAAGAACATCAAGAAACTTCAAAGAAACCCTTTGATGAGGACCAAACAACACCAGAAAAATCAAAGAACGGGCAGAACAAAGAAGGAAAACCAGATGTCAGTGATAAAGGAAAGGACGGGGAAAAGAAAGAGACTGACGAAAATCAGAAAAATGACAAAGGAAAAAGAAATGATGACAGTAAAATAGATGAGAAAAATAAGAAGAATAAGGGTAATAACAATGAAGACCAGAACAAAAACAGCGACGAGGATAAAGGTGAACAAAAGCAAAATAACCAAGGCGGTAAAGAATCAGGAGATAAAAGGAAACCAGGTCATAAAACGACTGGGAAAAGTGGAAAGTATGAAAGTTCTGATAGTGAGCAAAGCGAACACACTTATAGTATACGTTACGAATTTTTGATTGATTTGCAGTACGAAGATGTTTATTATGGAGGAAACTGGGATCGCTTCTGTTCCTTATTTGAAGTCTGCGCCTATTCTGAAAGTATCTTTAACTTTGTTAAATACTGCCACAAAGATGAAATAGAGCCAAAGAATTACAAAGTGAATTTCAAGCAATGCATCGAGCACTTCTACCAAACAGGCGATTTCGAAGTTTATGAAGATTTATATGAAAAGTACGAATATAAATTGTACGAAAGTCAAGAATCAAGCGAAAATGGAAGTGGTGGAAATGATGGAAGTGTGTATTATCAAAGATATGACTTTTTGATTACCTTGGAATACGATCAAGTGTTTTTTGACGATAAATGGAACACGTTCTGCAATTTATTCAAAGAATGTGCTTGGTCTCAGAGCTTTTTTGACTTTGTTAAATACTGCCATCGTTATGAGACAAAACCCATCAATTATGAAAGAAACTATGACAACTGCATCGATATTTACAATTTCTCTGGTGACTTTGAAGTTCACGAAGATTTGTACGAGACTTACGAAACCAATCTGCACTCTTCCGACGAAAACTCGAGTGAAACTACATCAACAAATACTTCAACAGAGAGCCAGACAACCTCACGCACCGATACCAGCTACGAAGAAAAATACCAATATCTACTCAGCATTGAATTCGAGGACGTTTATAAAGAAGAAAACTACAATACATTTGTTTCCCTCTTCGGCTACGCCCCCGACACTGAAATCGTTTTTTACTTGACCAAGCACTGTTTCCAATACTCTGAAAAGCCCCCGAACCATGACAGCAACTACGAAAAAGCACTAGGCTTCTATTTCCGATCCGAATACAGCTACCTGGAAGAACTGTTCAACGCTTATGATGAGAACCTGTACGAAGAGAGTAGCAGCAGTTCCTATTCGTACAGCTATTCCAGCTCAAGCTCAAGCGACCAGCCGGGCTCCGATGGATCGTACTCTTACGCCAACTCTGAGTCTTCTTCCAACGGTGATGCTTGGAGTTACTCTTACAGTAACCAGTACTCTTCAATGCAAGACAGCGATTATTACTCATACAGTCATCAATATCCGCCACAGGATGGACAGAGTGATCAATATCCACCCCAGGACGGGCAAAGTAATCAATCTCCACCACAAGACGGGCAGAGTGATCAGTCTTCATCACAAACCGGGCAAAATGATGGGGCTCAAGGAGGGCAGAGTGGACAAGAAACTCAAAGCAACTCTGATGCTAATCAAAACAGTCAAAGCTCATCGGAATACTCTTCCTCTTACGAAAGCAGCAGTTCTCAGCAATCTAGTTCCTCTACTGAGCAAAGTAGTTCAACCTATTCATATGATTTTATTTTTTAATAAGAAAACCTATTTTGTGTTAACTACTAATATATAATTATTTGTGTTGCACGTATCAATATTGTTCAGAAGGTGGTGGATTCTTAACACTTTTGTTGATCTGATAAATAAAAAGTTTATATGAACTTTCTTAGCATGATTCTAATAACAGGTTTGATGGTACTTATTTTTTAAATATCGGAATGGAAGTAACTTTAAAATTCGAAAAACAAAAGGGTGGAATAAAGGAAAAAGAAAACAAAAAGGTAATTTGGTGCTTTCATATGGATAAGCTTTTATCCATATAAACGCATTATACTACACAACAAATATAGAAATAACTGAGTTCATCAAAACTGTCACAGTGCAAAACTATAGTTAAAAAGGAACTGCTAATACCCAAAATAACTTCATTTAAATTATATTAAAATGTTTTATTGAAATGAACATTAGTAAGATGATCAAGTTATAATAAGTTATTTCAATCATATGTTGAAGTTAGGAATCTTGGAGTAAATTGACAAAGAATATTGCAAAGTTAATTTACGGCAACAAGCAAAGAATGATCAAATGTTAAAATGGTATATACGAGTATATAAAGTAACTTATGAGCTATCAAATTGTAGTTCTTTCACCTTGTAACTACGACTGACCACAAACCAGTATGCCTGCATATATTTTATAACTTAGCTGCTAAATACTGGGCAGCAGTCCGTCGTCTATTTGACACAACTGTTTGAATAGCAACTTAAAAAGCTTCATTTCAGCCTTTAATCTTAAAATTTTATTCCTGTTCATGTTTCATTTTGAGCGAAATAACGCTCTGAGAATTGTTCCTTTTAATCAGATATTGTAACATGTTGTTATTGAGTGAACAGCTAGAGCAACACAATGTTTGACTCGTGATTTCACTGTAATTGACTGCAAAAAAATAAATAAATAAGTAAATAAATAAAATAAAAAAAAATAAATAAAAAAAATAATTAAAAAAATAAATAAATAAATAAATAAAAGAATTTAATTTTTGCTGCAGTACTATTTTCTGTGGAGGAAGTTCAACGTACCCTCAAAACTGGTGCATTGAGTGAGTAAATCTATTCTATTGCTAAGATCGTAGATTCAAAAGTTAAATCGTTAAATCTATAGCAAGCAGCACTCAGTTCATTGTATAACTAGATCAGTACTTAAGTCACACAGTGAAGACTAATGTTACAGAGCAAAACCCTTCATTTTACTAACGGTAGCAATTAGATACTAGGAGAAAAAAAAAGCTTTGGAAAGTAAAAAGGGGAAAGGAGCAGGCTGTTTCTATTGTTGTAATCTCTCGGCGTTGTGAAAAACTTACTCAAATTGTTCAGCCAGCTAATTTTTCCACAAAATTTTTTATTTTTTGATGTAGTGTCACAACACTTTAGACACTGTGTAGCTTAAATACTTTTAACAATATTTTATTAATACAAACACGGTACTATAATTTCAACAAAACCAAAACCAAATACGCATACGCTTAGATATATTAAATATATTGACATAATTTATTAAACATTTTAAACTTTTTACAGAACGGACCGTTTAAATATTTGAACGTAACGCACTCCTAGAACCACACTGTCAGAACTAAAAACAGGTGATGTTTGAGCAAATAACAAAAAATTAATAGTAATAAGGTTGACGTGAGAACTTAAAAGTAAGCTAAGCTATAATTTGTTCGATTCAAATGTACTTACAATATTTCCAAAACTAATGGCTTCATGTTTATTTATTGATTTATGAATTGTCAAAACTTGCTCATATTCCTGAACTTTCGGAATGATAACTTTTTGAGTTCTGCCACTGTTCTTCTAGGAGTGAGATATATGTTATTGGTAGCCTATGTATGAAACATAAATATTTTCAACGAAGTACATTTGCATAGACATCAGCAAAGAAAAGAAATAAAGTTTTGGAAATAATACTGGGAATATAATAAATGCAACCAGCGGCGTACGCAGACAAATCATTTCAGGGGGGGGGGGAGTGAGCCGACACTCTTTGAGAGGAGGGGGCGGGGCACCTCATAAAATGTAGCTAAAAAAAAGTTCCAATTTCTGATATGAATGCTAATTTTAGATAACAAAAATGCATCATTAGAAATATTTTTTTTATCATTGCTTATTGTCATATGTTTATTGTTGAAAAGTAAAGCGCTTTGATGAAAATAGCATATGATAAAATTGAAATTTGAAACTTTTTTCTTCATTGCAGAACGTATTCCTGAAACAAGAGCATGCAATATTTTTGCAAATTTGAACTTCAATAGCCATTAATATTGCTATTTATTTTACTATATTCCTAATATCGGGTTTCAATCTCACATTTTTTGAAGTTTATTTAACAGAATTAGATTAATGAACAAGCATTAATCGATGTTTCTGAAACATATTTGGAGTAAATGCCAACAAAGTTGAATTATACAGCAACCATACACGTTACGTACAGTGAAATGGAGATATTAAAAAAAAGGAAGAAGAAGAAGGAATTTACTTTTTTCCAGTTTCTTTTAATTTTTCCCCATACTTAATTCTATTTTTAAAAGAAATTCTCATGTCTTAATTTAAGCAAGAAAGGAAAAATAACTAAATATAAATAAATAAACGATTTTAGCTTAAATTTTAAAATTTGTCTGAAAAATTTCGGAGGGGGCTGCAGCCCTATCAGCCCACTCTCTGAGTACGCCACTGAATGCAACTATTGTATATTTTATTCATTACGAGTTTCATTTTAAAAAATGTCATCAAAAGCACCACTTTACATAGTCTTTAAGTTATAAAATTTTGTAGAACAAAAAGGGTTGATTTTTGTTTTAAGTTAGATCAAAATTTAAAGTCCCATCAGATAGAAAACGAAATTCACCAAACTCTAAAATGGCTAACTTTTTACACATTTACGGTGGATGCAAATTGAGACTATAAGTAGCAAAACTGATGCCCTAAATTAGATGTATTTAAAGACATTAAAAATGACTTTGACTAAAATAGCTATAAACCTTAAAAAAGAATTCATAATTTGTCATTATGAATTGAGAAAAGGATTAAGTAAAACCATCAGTAGTCGACTACACTGTGCAGCTACAGGTTTCGCGTGGCACATTTAGGGCACGTCGCGTGGCACGTTGTAGCACAAGTGGCACCCCCTGAAGGGTGCACTTGACTCCCTATGGCACCTTTCATGGGGGGGGGGGCTGATGCTATAACGTTTCACACTAAAAGGTGCAAAATGTAACCTGTAGTTGCACATGGGTTGGCATTATGGTTGACACTTACAGAGAAAAAGTAAACTGATTGCTAAGCAAATTTAAACTCCATTCTTAGACTTCTTTCCCGTTTTTTTTTGTTTTTCGTAGAAAGAAAAAGCTTAAAAATGCGTCATAAAAAATTAGCTACGAATATCACAAAACACAAACAAGAAGTTCTGTCGAGAACTAAACGAGCTTACAGCCGAGCCTACAAACGAGCCGTACATCGATATCTGCATTCTAGCATCTGATCTATATTCTCTTGATTATCTGAGACTGAAAATTATGTCATACATACTTTTGAGCACTTAAAGCTGATTTCTAAAAGCAAAATATACACCTCTCATCAGATGAAATAGACACGTAAAAAGTAAATAAACGAATAAATAAAGTTTTGTCGCACCTTTTAAAGAATGTAACTGTTACAGTTCTTCCGTAGAAAAATTCCTCAATCGTTTTCAAAAAAAAAAAATAAATAAATAAATAAAAGTACAAAGAACATCAAAACACATTTTATCAAAGAAAGAAAAAAAAAAAAACTCGTCCGTTAATAAAATGTCTCGAATTTCATTTTTAATCCGTTGCCAGTTGTTAAATACAAATAAAGAATAAAATGCTCTCGTGGATGAAAAATTTTTGTTACAAAAATAAAATCGTCTGCCAAAAAAAAAAATAAATAAATCAAAAAAAAAATAAATAAATAAAAAAACATAAATAAATAAACAAAAAAATCGTCTGCACAGTCGGTAATTTTTTTTTTTTTTTTGAGCCTGCATTTCCGCCATGTTTGTGGAGTCGGAGTCGGAATCAGAGTCCTCACAGAAAATTATTCAGAAAAGCAATTTACATATATTATATATCAAAACCATTTTCTTACAAAGTTAGTTTGAAGGAAATCCGGCTTTAAGTTCAGGTTCAACATTTAACTTAAACTTCCCCGTAGGCGCTAATGTTAAGTTTTTTTCTACACGGTTCAACATTGAACGAAAAATGGTTCAAGTCAAAAAGCGAAATATGGGAATGAGCCTCTCTGAGATCTTTCGAACAAAAAAAAAGTTATTCAATTCGGACGGTTAACTCTAAAGTTATAAGGTGGGAAATGTTGCTTGAACGGTTCAATGTTGAACGAAAAAATTTTCAAAATGAAAATTTAAATACGGTAATGAAGAATTTTTGCTGAGATCTTTCAAACAAAAAAAAAAGTTTGTTTAAATCGGACTGTTCACTCAAAAGTTATTAAGGGTGACAGCTTGTTTGAACGGTTCAATGTTGAACGAAAAATTGTTCAAATCGGAAATGTAAATACATAAATGAAGTATCCTTGATAAGATCTTTCGAACAAAAAAAAAGTTTGTTCAAATCGGACTAATCACTAAAAAGTTAGTATCGCGGGGCAGGTTGTTTGAACGGTTCAAAGTTGAACCAAAAATTGTTCAAATCGAAAACTCAAGTACGGGAATGAGCTGTACTCGCCGAGATCTTTACAACAAAAGAAAGTTTGTTCAAATCGGAATGTTCATTCAAAAGTTATTAGGGGAGGGGACACACAGACCGACAGACAAACCGATCGACCGACACACAAATTTCTCATCTCAATACCCTACTTTCTATTCAAATTTTTAACTTTTCGATATTTATTTTACTTTTGTATTTCTTCTTGACTTTTTTTTGGGGGGGGGGGCTTGGCGATATTTTTAGATGCATTAAGCCACTTTTAATGCTTTTCTCGTCCTTCTTTTATTAGCCTACTTTCCCGTTAAAATTTTTTTTTTGTTGGAAAGATCTCGGCGAGTACAGCTCATTCCCATATTTGATTTTTCGATTTGAGCAATTTTTGGTTCAACTTTGAGCAGTTCAAACAACCTGTCCCGCGATACTAACGTTTTAGTAAACAGTCCGATTTGAACAAACTTTTTTTTGTTCGAAAGATCTTATCGAGGATACTTCGTTCCGATATCTACATTTTAAATTTGAACAATTTTTCGTTCAACATTGAACCGTTCAAACAAGCTGTCACCCCTAATAACTTTTGAGTGAACAGTCCGATTTAAACAAACTTTTTTTTTTGTTCGAAGGATCTCAGCAAGGATACTTCATTATCATATTTAAATTTTCAATTTGAACATTTTTTTGTTCAACATTGAACCGTTGAAGCAACCTTTCCCCACCTAATAAATTTTAAGTGAACCGTCCGAATTGAATAAACTTTATTTTGTTTGAAAGATCTCGGAGAGGCTCATTCCCATATTTCGCTTTTTGATTTGAACCATTTTTCGTTCAACGTTGAAAAGTTCAGAAAAAAACTTAACATTGGCACCTACGGGGAAATTTAAATTGAAAGTTGATCCTGAGCTTAAAAGCGGATTTCCTTCAAACTAACTTTGTAAGAAAATGAATTTGATAAACAATGTGTGTAAAGTACTTTTCTGAATAATCTTCTGTGAGGACTGATTCCGACTCCGCAAACATAGTGGAAATGCAGGCTCAGAGAAAAAATGACTGACTGAGCAGACGATTTTTTGCTTATTTATTTATTTGTTTTCTTTTTTTTTTAAGTTATTTATTTATTTTTTTATTTATTTATTTTAAGCAGACGATTTTTTTGTAACAAAAACTTTTCATTCGCGAGAGCATTTTATTCTTTATTTATATTTAACAACTGGCAACGGATTAAAAATGAAATTCGAGACATTTTATTAACGAACGAGTTTTTTTTTTCTTTCTTTGATAAAATATGTTTTGATGTTCTTTGTACTTTTACTAATTTATTTATTTATTTATTCATTTTGAAAATGATTGAGGAATTTTTCTGCGGAAGAACTATAACAGTTACATTCTCTAAAAGGTGCGACAAAACTTTATTTATTCGTTTATTTACTTTTTACGTGTCAATTTCATCTGATGAGATTGTTAAATTTTGCATTTAGAAATCAGCTTTAAGTGCGAAAAAGGTATGTTTGACATAATTTTCAGTCTCAAATAATCAAGAGAATATTGATCAGAAGCTAGAATGCCGATGTCGATGTACGGTAAAGTAGGCTCGTTTAGTTCTTGACAGAACTTCTTGTTAGTCAAAGGGCTTAGTCAAAGGGGTTAGTCAAAGCTTGGCTACAGTTTTCCGGTATATTTGGGTCATTCCATGTCAAGTGTACGAGGCTTCCCCACTCGACCCCTTCCGATTTTGATGAAAATTTTTTTGGATGTACGTATAAGACTTGCATGAAACCATACCAAATTATAGCTTCATAAGCCTTATGGTTTAGCCAATAAAAATTATTGAAAAAATGCCTTTTTTTCGTGTCTTGAGAAAAATGACCAAATCGTCAAGTTTGTGCTTTTATTGCTCGCTACCTAAGACGATTATCAGGCTCAAATTTGGTGGTTCTGATTACTGTTTAGGGTAGAATAGCCTACTTGTGTAACAAAAGCTCCATGCACTGTAGATTTTTTGCAAGTTGCTGCCAAAGTTGGTAAAAAGTCGTATTTTGGCAAATTTTGACCATACGTTATCAGCTTGTATCTGCTGAGAGAATGACTTTCTGAAGCTAATTCTTTCGTCGTTTGTAGCCTGATAGTCCGTCCGAAAGGTGTGCAAGTGGCATCTCGATAGCTCAAATAATTGCTGAATTATGCGAGTTGAAATTCCAGTCAAATTTCGTTTTTCTCAATTTTGTCTCAATTTCAAAGGGCAATATCTCAAAAGGGTCATCTTGAATTTCAATTTTCTTTACATCATTGGAAAGAACACACTTTTCTTAACTAAAAAACGTTAGTTCTATTTTTGAGACAAACCCGTTTCAAGGGGATATTGCAGATCAAAAATGTGTACGTCATTCAACGTGAAAACAAAGAAAAAAAGACATAGACCTCAAAAGTTGATGTCAATTTGTTCTATTAATATTTGCAAGAGCTATTGTACTTATGTTCTGATGAAAAAACCCTTTTTTAGATATTTTTGAACTTTAGTGTTTGAGTGCGCATCCATAAAAACTCAAGAAATGGCAAAAATAAAGTTTCGTTTTTAACAAACATAATTATCTTCTAATCGCTACTATAAGAGCTTGAGTCTTTTCCTATGTGTTATTTTTAAGCTTTTGAAACAGAATTTCGGATGACATGTCACTTGGCAAGGTTGTAGGTCATTAATGTTTCAAGGTCATAAAAAGCATTTTCCCATTTTTCATCATTTTTGTTTATGGGCAAATTGCGATCATAGGTTGAATATTTAGACACATCCTCGGCAGTATAAAGAATGGATTTTCAATTACTACTTATCATTTTTTCAATTACTATTGTTATCATTTAATTACACGGTGGAAATAATTGCAATATGCAACTCTATCGAAAACTTTCGTTATCGCTTTTTAGAAAACTGGCTCTGCAGTCCTATTATACATATTTTTTATCACGTACACACCTGTTTTATTTATTATTTATCTCATTTATTAATTATTTTATTTTTATTTATTTATTTATTTATTTATTTATTTTTTTTTTTTTTTTTTGAAAAAGGAAACAATGCTTTTTATGAATTCAAAATATTAATGACACCTTGCCAATTGACATATCATCCGAAATTATGTTTCCAGAGCTTAAAAATAACACATAGGAAAAGACTCAAGCTCTTATAGCAGCGATAAGAAGATAATTATTTTTGTTAAAAACGAAACTTTATTTTTTGCCATTTCTTGAGTTTTTATGGATGCGCTCTCAAACACTAAAGTTCAAAAATATCTAAAAAAGGGTTTTTTCATCAGAACATAAATACAATAGCTCCTGCAAATATTAATAGAACAAATTGACATCAAATTTTGAGGTCTATGTCTTTTTTTCTTTGATTTCACGTTGAATGACGTACACATTTTTGATCTGCAATATCCCCTTGAAACGGGTTTGTCTCAAAAATAAAAATAACGTTTTTTAGTTAAGAAAAGTGTGTTCGTTCCTACGTGATGACGGGAAGACATATCGAAAATTTTAAATTTATCATTGATTATTTCCCGTTAAACTCTGCCCCAGAACCCCACTGGTCCTCCCGCGCAAAATCCTTGACATAGCTGATCATTGCTGTCACATGACCGAAAAAGTCGGCAAAGTAAAATTTGCAAACGGACAACATGTCTTACTGTATCCCGCACTTTTACTAATTTCCACATTTCCTTGCCTTTCCCTTTTGTGGCTGTTATCACTGCTATTGACATCCGTACTTAGCAATTGTACAGCAGTGTATATAAAGGGGAAAATAATATAAATAAAAAAAATCGAGGAGCTTTATTTCTTATGCAAAAGAAATAGCTGCATGAAATATTTCGCCCAAAGATAAAAATTATTTATTTTGATGTTTTAATCGTTTATTTCCTTCTTCTTTCTCTTCCTGCTTCTCTCTCTCTCTCTTTTTTTTTTTTTTTTTTGAAAACCACTCAAAATTTGTATTGTGTTTAAAACATGTCTTCTCAACTTTTCAAGCTTTGATACATCATTTGAATGCAAAAGGGAGGTTACGCAAACCCCTCCGTACACGCCACCATCACTACTATATGTTTAATATAAGATGTGCAATCGGAAAATCAAAATTCGAAGCTGAACATGGTTATTAAAGAAAAATACAGATTAGTATTAGTTCATACACAAAATTCAATATAACTATGCATACTTTATTTTGAGCTAATAGAACTCATGAAATCAAAGAGTCAGGTAAATTTTTAGCCATACCATCAATTAGAGGGTGACTGGCCACTGTTTGCTTCCTATACATTTTTGAACAATTGTGCTGTAACTTGTTTTAAGTATGACAAAGCACGAAGCAGGTTACTTTCAATGCCGTGCTCCATATTTTGACTTTACGTATGTTATTTCTAAAAATCCGTGTTCAATGAGGCATATGGAAATGAAATTTGCACTAAAAATCTTCAAAAAAAGAAAAGAAAATGACAATAATGTCGAATATGTTTACATTTGACCACAAAATTGAGCGAGTATAATTAGTTTTAATTTTATAATTTATTTATTTTTTTTAAAGCAAGGTAACTTTTTCTTTGAAATTCCTCAACGCTCCATAAAGCAACTTGGTGAAAAATGTGTTGCAACTTTATTTCCATATTTATTTACCTATCAAAATTAAAAATCGTACATTGGGAGAGTTGTCTTTTTGTAACATTGTTTTTCAGTTTGCCTCTCGTGAAATTGAACGCTTGAAGGTTAAAACATAACAATTTGAGAAACTGAACTTTATAGAGTAGATAGCCAAAAGTTGGGCAGTGTCACTAAGGTAAACCACCCCCACAAACTAGGATTAATATTTTTTTATTACAACTGCATTGCAAATCATGTATCTGCAGTGCAAATGAATGAATTTGAGAAGAATTACCTTTATCGGTAGCCATTGTGTGCAGTGGGTTTTCACTTTTAAGGGAGAGTAGTTCTTATTTTCGGCTTCCCGTTTATAATTTTATTTGTTACTTCTTAAATTTTTAGAACTTTGAGTTAAGATACGTTTTCTGAAATATCATTGCGTTCTACTTTACCGCATTTGCTTTTCGTTTTGCAGTTCATTTTAACTGAAATAAGCTTAGCAGAATATAGTCCAAGTCGAAAAACAACCATCTTAAGACTTCTGGCTCTTTAATGCATCTTTCCTTATGTTCTTCTGAGCAGCATGCAGGATTGCTGGCAGCTGCAAGTGGTTGGGTTTTTTACTGTGCATCACATTTGTACTGGAAAAAATAGTGATTTTTAAGTAATTTTGGGCGATTTCCGCGTCAAATCAATCATAGAAAAAAAGTTTTTGACCTCACCATTTCCGGTTTCAACAAAAATTAGTGTGAAGGGCGCATATGACAAGATATGTAATCCTGCCAAGTTTTAGATTGCTACTTCAAAAAGTGTACGAAACACAGAGCAGTTAAAAAACGAAAAAAAAAAACTATTTACATGCAACTTCTTTTCTTATTATAGCAGAAGAAAAATTCAAAAACCATTGTAAAGGCAAGAAATAGATTTTTTCATTACGACAGGTTTAAGTTTCTAATTGCTCCAAAATGGTTAAAAAAATTCCTTTTTTACCAGCAAAAATGTGATGCGCAGTAAAAAACACAACCACTCTCAGCCGCCAGACACCCCGCATGCTACTTAGAAGAGTACAGGGAAAGATATATCAAAGAAATAGACGTCTTAAAATTGTCACTCGAAAACGTTGCTAGCTTTTAGACTAATAGTAGCTTTTAGTCTTGATCTTGCCAATGGTAACCAGATGCATGTTCCCAAGGTGATCACTTAAACCTAAAAATAAGTTAGGTAAAAAGGTAATTTTTGTTGATCCAATACATTATATATTCTTTTAACAGTACACATTGTTCTACTACTACTGACTTTAGAGATCAGCTCTAATTGTTAGAAAGGTATGTTGACAAAATTTGCAATCTTAGCTAATTGAGTAAATTATAATCTGATACCAGAAAATCGATACTGGTAAGCGATAAAGTAGGTTTGTTTAATTCGAGACAGAACTTCTATAATAATACTTCTATAATTTTTTATTTTCTCCTCTTACTTTATTTTTTATAAAACTTCTTGGATGCTTTTGTAATTTTTTCACTTTATATTTTATCCTCTTAATTTATTTTTAAATATCACACCTGAAATATTTGCAAGTACTGGGAATCAACGAGGAAGCATTCAGCCAGGGTAGTCACTTCAAAGTGTAGCGAAGAGGTGGAGGGGGAGCTAAGGGCTATATTCTGAGCACATTTTTGGGGAAAACACTGTAAAAAAATTGTGTAACCTTACGCTGTAAAAGCGGTGGCAGCATTCTGCATCCAAAACTGTACCCAAATACAATGGAGTTTTTAGCATCGATGTTTTGTCATTGTCATCGTTGTTGCATCACTACTAGATTGCCTCAAATTGGTTTATATTTATTCCTTTGATTATGGGTCATTCCATCGTGACTAACGTAACATTCAGAGCTGATTTTATAACTCATTTTACCTGTAACTTAAATGATAAAAAATAATTTTTCGCTGTGTTGGTGAATTTGCAATGTAGATGGTGTACATGTATTATTTCTGCTAAGAATTTAAAATAAAATTGCTGACAACAGTTTTTTTTTCAACCAAAATAGCAGTGTGACTAACGTAACATTTTTGCAACCTTGAAAAATAATGTTTATGTTATGAGGCAAAAATTTCTGAAATTTAAGCAAGTGTTAAAAATTGGCTGATATATTTGAAAAATATGGAATGTTAGCTTTTAAAAATATATATTACATTTATTAAATTTTGAATTTTTATAGTCTTAAGTGTCACTTTTGCCGAAAATGGAGTGTGACTAACGTAACGTGACTAACGTAACCATCGAATAACAAACGATAGATTTCTTATATAAAATTTATTATGGCTAATATTATTGATAATTACATTAATTTTTCCTTTTTTAAGCTTATTATTTTGCATATATTTATTTATTTATATATTTATTATTATTTTTTTTATTTTATGTATTTTTTGTTTATTTATTCTGGGGTAAGAAATTGTAAATGGAAGGCTCCCTTTTAACTTAATTGAGTCTGTCAAAAAAAATTTAGCTTTTGCAAACTGAATATTATCAGGTTTGGTCCATTCAAATCTTTGACCTGTTTCTCTCATCTTTGATCTTTTGAGCCCAATGTTTGAACTTCCTAAAGTTAACTCGCATTTTTTTTCAAAACCAGTTTCTTCATTCTTATTAATTTTTTTATAAAGTTGATGGATTTCTTCAAAGTTATACATAGGCAAACTCTTTTGTAGCTTCTTTCTCTTGTTGGCAACAAAGTTTTTTACATATTTAACATCTTTCTTGTGGGATAAAAATCGCGAAATTATCACATTATTATAAAATTAGAGAACTTATTGTTTTGTATTATCCGACAAAACGATTGTCTATGGGATTTAGGATTTCCTATACTAACTGCTATACTTGATGCCAGCTTTTGGATAGATATAACTTTCTTTCAGGGACTGTTGGCTAAAGCTTTTATCTATATTTCTTCGTTGCCTTTTCCAGTTCTTGCCTTGTGAGAAAAGGAGATTCTGCAGATATGGAGGAAATACTAGTTTGTTTCTTTGCAAGCATCTTACTTATTAATTATTTTGAGGCTTCTCTTTCTTCCTCTTTTAACTTCATACCCGAAATTGTGTTTTTTCGTAAAGAACGCATTAAAGTTTTTGACATTTCTCTTTCATCTGAATTTTATAGAGGCTCTGATTCGCCCGACTTCTTCTTTTCAGTTCTGAAGCTGTCAAAGGAGCTATTTTGCCTCAAATATTTGAAATTAGTTTGATATATTTATTTACTCTTAACTGGAAATTTAAATAAACACTAAAATAGTTAAGCTTTAAGCTACATTAATCTTTTTTTTTTAATTGTTACCATAGTCACATTCAAACTGTTACGATAGTCACATTCAAACTGTTACGTTAGTCACACACCTAAAATGTTACGTTAGTCACACTAATATTTTTTTATTAAATATATTTAAAATAAATATTTTTGGATTTTCAAGTAGATATGATATAGACATAAGAAAATAAAGAGCTATGGTATTTAATTATTTTTAGTTCAGTTTTAAAATTGAAAACATTGCATTTTTGTGACTAACGTAACATAAATCAAGAAAGTGAAATAATGAAGAAAATTAAAATGCTTATCTTATAAACTGAATGAAAAAAGCTGTTAATTCAATCAGATATAACTCCAAACTTTCATAAGAAACGCAGTTCTTTTAAAAATTCACAGAAATTTTAACATTATGCACGAAAACAATGACCAATGTTTTTAGCGTTTACTAAGACTTTTCTGCAGCCATGTACTTACAGAGCTCCAACATAAACACCAAAAAGGATTTTTCAAAATTCTTGCTAGATTCATATACTTGAAAGTATGTTGAATAAAATGATAGGTCACAGTTAAGTCTTTAAGGTACTTTCATTTTTGAGGCTGAGGTTGACATTTCTATGGAATGATCCTTATTTGGTTTCGTGTATCCTAATAATGTGTTTAAAATCTGGCTTAGGAGCGGTAATTTACTGCTTTATAAAAGGAAGATATATTGAATTTCAGAGGGAGGGTGAATATATGTATTTTTAGTCATTTTCTGGCTGTCAGAAACCGAAAATTTCTATTGTTTTGGGAGAGGGAGGTTATACCCAAATCTCCTTTCCCTTGGATACGCGTGCGGGATTGTTAAATTTTGGGTACATTTTAACTAAATAGCTTCAGCTGTCCTAACCAGTTTCATAGCTAAATTTGCAAGAAACACTATTAATTTACCTTTTTTTTTTAACTTTTTTTTTTTCCAACAGCGAAGTACAAAGCTTTAAAGATAAACTTCTAAGTTTTAGTAATTTAATTTGGGACCCAAAAATGTAGTGCGATATTTTTGGCAGGGAACTTCCATGGAAATCAGTCATCGCTATCTGTAGAAAAGTATTATTATTTTTAAAACCATTTAGAACTTTAGTAGCCATTTACGTTCAAGTAGCATAATATAAATGCTGCTCAAGATTTCTACTGCATTTTTAACGGAACAAAGTCTTTTAATAAACATGTTATCCCAAAGTTCTAACTATGGGACTGTTTCATGATTTTCTCCCCAGGAAATTATTGATGATGTGCATGATCTAAGAAACACCTGATAACATTAAGGGTTATTGCTATCCATGAGAATATCTTTGTTTTCAAACTCATTAAAGGGCTTCTTAAATATGCACAGCTGTCTTGTTAAACAGGCGAAAGAAAAACAAATTAATGATCCATTTTTTCCAAAATTTCTACCCGCGTTGTTGAAAAGTCAACTCATTAGAGAGACGATCCTGATTAAATACAGACCACAGGAGACTGAGGCTGCCGATGGCTCCATGCAAGCACACTATTCTGTTTCTGCTGATGCTCGGTAAGTTTCAATCCTTTATAAGTGAATCGATTATTTCGAAAAGGGAATATCTCTAAAATTTAAAATTTTTCAGGGGAGCAAAAAAACTAATTTATAAAAAACAAAGAAGCTTAAAAGGGCTAATTATTGCAATGATAGAACTGCAGAGATGTTCCATTTTCACAAGAATAACGTGTTTATACGTTAATAACAGAATGCCATTAAAAAATTGATTTTGAAAAAAAACCGAGATGTTACCTTTTCGAAATAATCGATTCAATTATATTTCCACCTTTTGACAGTGAAAAAAAATAAGTCCGAAATTAATTTTAGACCAGATATGTCAAAATTTGCCTGAGTGATGGAAAAAAAAACCGATTGTTTACTTGTTACTATAAGTTATGTATAAATCAAGCATTCAGAACAAAAAAGTCGTACTTCTTTTCTTGTACTGTCTTTCGTAAAGAGGTTTACAAGTACACTAGGTATACAAAAGTATTCGGACATTTTCAGGAAACGCATTTCTTCATACTATTTGTTTGGTTTCTTTAGTAAACAAAACAAATGGTCTTTTATTGTTTGTATATATAAAAGGCTCTAAAGCTTACTTTCCTGTAAAGGTTCAATCATATCTTCATTTATGGGACCAACGAAAAATCAAAATAATATTTTTTTTAAAAAATCACCTTGCATCGTAAAAAGCTGAAAATAAGGCACAAATTTCGCAAATGAATTTTCCCTCAAACTTTACCTAACTTTCAGCAGCTTTGACAGCAGAAAAAGAAACATACTAAACTTTGAAACAAAATGGCTGAAAATGTTATTAAATAAGAGCAGTAGCGTGTATAGAATTCGGTGCACCCTCTCCCCGCAAAATTTAGCCTCTCCCAATCTTGAATTGTTGACAAAAAAGTTTTAATTTTGATGGAAACAGGAACAATATGATGATATATTTGAGAATTATGTTTTATCTCTTATTTTATTTTAAGTTAATAAAAATTGCAATTGCAATGAAAATGCTTTAGAAAAGCAAATCTAAAGTTCTTCCACAGTTGTGCAATTTTATTTAAACTTATTGCTTTTCTGTTCTTTTTTTTTTTTTTTTTTGTCATTTTTCATTTTATTATTGATTTTTGCTATTTTCTTCGTTTTTGGTAGTGTGTATAAATTTGCTAATACTGGTAACATAAAAGCTGGGCTGGAACTATATAATATATATAGATAATACATGTATGGATAAATATAGCAAAAGGTTTTCCAGCAATAAAATTTGACCAGAGCTCACGAGAGAAAAGACTAGTTACCCAAATGTAGACACAAAATTAAGCGCTCCCCCTCCCCCCCTTTAACTATCTTTTCTTTTGCGTATGTTATCTACTACCGATATTTTGGTTCATCGGGTGCTTTTTGAGCTTTTCTCTCTTTGTATTTCATTTACACCAGCGTCTGTTGAAATGCACAAAATTTTTTCACCTTTTACAGGATTTGAAAATTTTGCCTTTAAAACGTTCTGCAATTCTGCGAATTGCAAACGAACAATTTCAATACATATACTTTTATTTATCAATACATTTAAAAAAAAAAATTCTGTTTGTGGTATTGTGCAGGCACAAGGCAAAAATAGTGCTTAAAGTATTGCTCTTTACAGGAAAGAAACCAATGGAAATTTAATACCTTTTCAACTAAAAATTAAAGTTTGAGCTGCTTATAGTTTTGAAAGTTTTTTTTTTTTTTTTGTGAATACTTGTATACTTTTATTGCCATTAAAATATATTCTGAGGTGAAATTTGAGCCACAGGATGTCTAATTAAAGAATAAACTAATCCTGCACAGTATGTCACAAAGGAAAGAATGGAGTTCCGTTTAATGGAAAAGCTAGTGAAAAAGTTTACCTCTTTCGAAAAAGTTTTGCGCCTTTTGAGATTAAGTGTTGATGAACTTCGTAGTGACAAAAAGAGCGCACTGAGAGATGTAAAAATCATGTTCCGGGTGCAGCGCCCTACTAAAAATACTTGGGGGAAACACTATAATAAACAGGCACACAGGAGAGGGAAATGAGTGGGTGGAAGTGAATTAGGCATGTTAGGTATTAGTACAGATTTATTTCAGAAAGCTTAGGTATGAAACTGATTTAGGAGAACATATATGTTTTACTTTGAAAATTACATTTTCATTGTAAATCAGTGCTTTTTTTCCTGGATCGTGTTCAAACCCCGTGAGAGTGAAAGTTATAAATATGTACAATGAGTGAATATTATAAATCTCTATCTAGCAGCCAAGGCCGTCATTTCAAGTTTTTATAGGGGGTGGGGGGGGGGCAAAGGGTTTAAAGACAATGCAATTTCATCGGAAAACATCAAAAACCACGCCCACTTATATGTAAATACATTAATTTTACAAAGCCCGGGGGGGGGGAGCCTGTATGCAGCAGTTTATATGACGATTTATGTCACTTACGATATTGTTTAAGCATTTATACAGATAAATAACACAAAACATACGAAAATTTTCCACTTTTATTTGCAAAATTTATTGGAATGCACAAAAAATAAAATAATGTTCAGTATTTTGGGAAATTCTCTTCTTATTGCTTGTCTTTTTCTTCTATAGTATATAGTCAAACTCGAGAAAAAAATATTACGCTGACTCTATTTTTTATTTGCTCTACTTGTAATTGGAGAAAACTGTCGTAATGAGAAATCTATAGCTTATTTTTTAACTCAAAATGTGTGTTTTTTAAAAATTTAGAATAATTCTGTAAAAACTATACCATCGAGTATTAAACTGTCAGAGTCTTTAAAGTGCAAATGAAGTGTTTTGAATTCTTTTGATTGTTATACTTAAATAAAACTTTGGAACTCCATAAAAAGAGTTTCATTTTATTTTTCATCAGAAATTGTCCGAATGTCCCCACTCTCATTATCAATTTTCGAAATCTCCACACAATTTCTTTTAAAACATTTAAAGATTTTTTTACGATTGAATATTTCACTTTTAATTCAGGGTTGTGCTTTTCAGTGGGTTAGAGGGATGATCAAACACTAATTATACCGAAAGTCAATGTGAGCAAATAACGATGCATTTTCTTTAATACCCCCTCTCTCTGCCTCCCCTCTCTCTTTGTCGAACCAAAGAATTGATTAATTTGATTTGAAGAATATAACTTTAAAACTTTTTTTCCCTCTCGTCTACTTTTTTTTAAAGTTTTTGTTGGCCCAACAACCCCTTATAATGCAGAATTTTATGGATATTTTTCGAAATTTTCTGCAGAAGAGAAACGCCCAGACTGCTTAGAATTAGGGGTATTCTATACACTGTAAAAATGAATGTTGTTTTTACAGTATAATACAGCTAATTTTATAGTAATAAACAGTAAAAATTGCTGATTTTACAGTAATAAGCTGTAAAATTTCTAATTTGACAATGCTAAACTGTAAAATTGCTAATTTTACAGTAATAAACAGTAAAATTGTTAACTTTACAGTTTATTACAGTGCATTTTACAGTTTTAAACAGGAACCTCTGCTGCCAGTATTACACTGTTGTTTTTACAGTACAATGCAATTAAATTTTACGGCAATAAACTGTAAAATTTCTAACTTTACAGGAAGAAACTGTAAAATTGCCAGTTTTACAGTTTATTACTGTGCATTTTACAGTTTTAATTTGTAACCTCTGCTGCCAGTATTATACTGTAAAAACAACAGTTCATTTTTTGCAGTGTAGCCTAGTTGAAGCAGCGGTCGAAATCATCAGTGGTCCGCTGGTCCGGCAAGTGAAGTTTATTCTGTTCTCTTTTCTTAGTCTTAACACGATATTTTTTTCAAACAGTCCAGAGAAAAATTGCACCGCGATTAAAAATGTTTCAGGCCTCTTTTCAAGAAATAATATGTTAAAATAATCCAAGAGCGAAACAAAATATAGTTTTTGTTCTCAATATTTCTGCATTTCCAAAGCAACAACAGAAATGAGATTTTGTTAGTTGACCAGTATTGAATGTCCCCTGAAACTCCCTGACCAGTATTGGTGTTACAGAAATTTGCCTGCTGTTTCCTTGTCTTCACTAGTCGCTTAGATGTGTCTAGTGAAAATGACCTTTTTGCTTCATTTTTTCATTATTTACTACCAGGATGTAAGAATGGACTAATAGAAGGGTGTAAGGAAATCAATTTTTAGTTTCAAAGCTAAAATATAGATTCTTCAAGATCACGTTAAAAAATATCATGATTCAATAAATTTGCCATTTATACTTTTGTAAGGTTTTATAATTTTATTGCTGTTACTGATTAATTTAAACTCTTTTTATAAAAGGCTTAGTTAAAGGGACTTAACATTTTTTCTCTAAAATAGTCATGTTTGTTGACTATTGATCGGCATCCTTTAAACTCTAATAAAAACTTTAAAAACTTTTTATTTTAATGAAACACATAGTTTTCTCCATCTATTCAAGCGTCTATTCCCTGTGTTTGGTATTTGAAGCTTGGCAACGAAGTTTCATTTAGGCATGCTAGTGAAGCTCATTTAATAATTTTTCGTAGGTATTCATAGCAAGAAACCATAAACATCGTGTAGGTTTCGTTGTTGGTATTACATACAGGCCAGTCATTTAGGGGGGCAGGGGGTCAATTCCCCCCCCCCCTGACTGAGAAATCAATGTATTTGCAAAAAAGTAGGCGTGGTTTTTGCTGTTTTCTGATGAAATTACGTTGTGTTTGCACCCTTTGCCCCCCCCCCCTGTTAAAAGTTGAAATGACGTCCCTGATTACATGTTTGCGGGGGAAGATGCAGTAAGCAGAAGCCAAAAAGTTATGGGGGGCGAAATATGGCGCCCTTACCCTGCTTCTCGTTCAACATTAACGCGATTATTACAGACAAGAAAAAAAATAGTATTCACCGTTTGAAACAATATGCCTATTAAATAGAACGTGATTAAGAAACAAGTTCGAATCCAGATTCTATTTTTAAAATCCAGTTTAGAGTATTATTCATAATTAATTGGTTCGATATCAGAGTGCTTCAAAATTTGTCAGACTAAAAAGAAATTTCTAAACGTTTAAATAAAGTTTGCTCTTCGTTTGATTTATTAACGAAAAACTCTCCTTGCAACGACCATGTTTTAATAATTGTGCAGTATGTTAAAATATAATATAATCTTTATTTTTTTCTTTTTATTTATTACTACAAGTAGTTTGCACACTGTAAAAAATGAATGTTGTTTTTACAATATAATACCCCTAATTTTATAGTAATAAACTGTAAAATTGCTCATTTTACAGTAATAAACGATAAAATTACTAATTTTGCAGTTTATTACAGTGCATTTTACAGTTTAAAACTGGAACCTCGGCTACCAGTATTATACTATAGTTCAAAGGGAAAACCGAGCCAGAGCTTAGATTTAATCAAATGAAATTTACTCTCGCACATGCATTTTATAAACTACAATTTCGCATTAAGTTTTTTTTCTCTCTTGGAAACATATTTGTATTGTGATGTTTAGAAACTGACTTTCGCATTCTCTCATACAGACAGGAAATCTTTCGGCAGTTTCAAAATGAGTAAGTTTCTCGTTGGTTACTGTATATATAACCAAATGTTATAATTAATTTTCAATGAAGTAACTAAAAGTATTTTAATTTTAGTTTAAAATGTTTCATTTATTTTGCAAAAATTATGTTTTTTCCTATCATTTCCAATGAAATATCTTTTAAAAATTAGTTAGATTCAATTCATTTCAAAAAAAAAAAAAAATGTTGTTTTTACAGTATAATACTGGCAGCAGAGGTTCCAGTTTAAAACAGTAAAATGCATAGTAATAAACTGTAAAATTAGCAATTTTACTGTTTATTAGTGCAAAAGGAGAAATTTTAGTTCATTACTGTAAAATTAGCAATTTTTAAAGTTTATTGCTATAAAATTAGCTATATTATACTGTAAAAACATCTATTTTTCGCAATGTAAGTGCCCGCGCTTTACACTGTAACAAATTAATGTTGTTTTTACAGTATAATACAGCTAATTTTATAGTATTAACTAAAAATTGCTAATTTTGCAGT
Organism: Uloborus plumipes; assembly: GCA_038373865.1. Taxonomy (NCBI): domain Eukaryota; kingdom Metazoa; phylum Arthropoda; class Arachnida; order Araneae; family Uloboridae; genus Uloborus; species Uloborus plumipes. The sequence continues at coordinate 33,829 of JAXGGA010004883.1, read as the reverse complement.
AATAAACTGCAAAATTGCTAATTTTAGTACATTACTTTGCATTTTACAGTTTTAAACTGGAACCTCTGCTGCCAGTATTATACTGCTGTTTCTACAGTATAATATAGCTAAATTTTACGGCAGTAAACTGTAAAATTTCTAACTTTACAGTAAAAAACTAAAATTGCTAGTTTTACAGTTTATTGCTGTGTATTTCACAGTTTTAAATTAGAACCTCGGCTGCTATAGTCTAAGATCCCACCGCAGTTTATCTACACTCATAGCGTACACTCATGACGTATATTTCAAATTAAAGCTGATTTTTTTCAGAACGTAATGCGCTATGTCCGCCTATGTAAAAGTGCCCGAAACCTATAGGCAGCCTGGCCTAAACAGGTCACATGAATGTAGTATTTCTACACTCATAGCGTACACTCATGACTCATATATCAAATTGAAGCTAATTTTTTTCTGAACGTGGTGCACTAAGGCTGCCTATATAAAAGTGGCCGCAACCTCTAGGCAGCCTGGCCTGAAGTTTAGGGTCCAAAATTTCAAATGGTTATAAAAGACGGAAAAATCGGTGGATTCTTTTGCTTTTTTTACTAAATTTATTCTTAATGTGAGTACTTTTTCGAAAAAAAATTGATGAACTTAAATTTCAAAAATTGCCGATAGGGGGCGCTTTAGACTTTGGAGCTAAAAATAACTACTTTTTACCGTTTATTTTCATATTTTCGTCATTGATTCAAAGAGTTAAAACTCTAACTTAAATTTTGAACCCAAAATATCAACTAATTTCCGGTTTTTAGCAATACTCGGACCAAACGACAAAAATTGTGTTTTCTGCTTTTCAACTAGTCTTTTCATGTAAAAAAATTATCAAAATCACCTGATAATGTTAAAATAAAATCAGATGAACCCTTTCGTAACTAAAAAAAATAATAATAATTTTTTTTCCAACATTTTTTTACCCAAAAATTTTGTATTTTACAACTCAGAAAGTGTGCATTTAATTTTATTTTTACATTACTAGTATCGCCAGATGATTTCAATAGTCTTTTTTACATGAAAGGACAAGTTAAAAAGCAGAAAAACACATATTTTGACGTTTGGTCCTAATATTGCTAAAAACTGGAAATTAGTTGATATTTTGGGCTCAAAATTTAAGTTAGAGTTTGAACCTTTTAAATCAATTACGAAAATACGAAAAAAACGGTAAAAATTAGTTGTATTTAGCTACAAAGTCTAAAGCGCCCCCTATCGGCAATTTTTGAAATTTAAGTTCCATAAATTTTTTTTCGAAAAAGTACTCACATTAAGAATAATTTTAGTAAAAAAGCAAAAGAATCGACCATTTTTTCCGTCTTTTATAACCATTTGAAATTTTAGACCCTAAACTTCAGGCCAGGCTGCCTAGAGGTTGCGGCCACTTTTCCATAGGCAGCCTTAGTGCACCACATTCAGAAAAAAATTAGCTTCAATTTGATATATGAGTCATGCGTGTACGCTATAAGTGTAGAAATACTACATTCATGTGACCTGTTTAGGCCAGGCTGCCTATAGGTTTCGGGCACTTTTACATAGGCGGACATAGTGCATCGCGTTCAAAAAAGAATCAGCTTTAATTTGATATATACGTGATGAGTGTACGCTATGAGTGTAGATAAACTGCGGTGGGATCTTAGACTACTAGTGTTATACCGTAAAAACAAAAGTCCATTTTTTGCAGTGTAACTGTTTGAAGAAAATACATGCTGAAATAAGATAGCATGCTCAATAAAGGAACTTTTCTCAAAGTTAAAAAAAAAAAAATCTAGGATTGAGAACTATCAAATAATTATTAACCCGAAGAATTATTTTCCTCAACTTTTTACATTTCAAGGTATTTTGTTGTAATTTACTTACTATTTTTTTTTTTTTTTTTTTGCACACATTATGCAGTGAATACATTTTTTCTACATTATTTCATTCTGATTCATTACCTTGAAAGCTATGACATTAAAGTACTGTTGATTTTAGAAAGTTGAGATGTCTTAAAATATATTTCAGAATGTGTTAATCTTTTGTTATGTTATAAAGGATTAATACCTTAATAATTTTTTGTTGTTTTTGCAGTTTGGCTTCTTGAAAAAGCGCTTCCTTGTGAAAATCTGAATAATCTGAAAAACATTTCTAACCAAAATCACGAATCTCATGTCCACGATGAGAATTTTGATTTATTTACAAAATTGGCTGCGAAAAATCAAAGCAAAGGGAATGTGAATGAAACGGAAAACCCGAGTTCTGAAAGTAAATCTCCTCTACCATCACGGTCGGAAGAGATAAAAAATGATCCGAAAACTAACAGCACAGATAATGCGGAATCAGAAACGAACACTAGCATAAATGGAACAGAAAGTGCACAAAATAAATGGGATTTCTCGAAAATCTTCGAGTATTTTCTTTCATTTATGCAGAAACTGGACACAGAGGAAGATACTGAAACGCAGAAAACTTCGGATGAAAAAAGAAAAGACGATCAACTTCCAGTATTTAACAAAAATAAGTTTTCAACAAACAAAGAAGAATGCAGAACGGACAGTTGCGAGTCCATTCAAAGAAAAGAGCAATATCAATCTGTTGGCATGAATCCTGATAAGGATGCCAATAATGACGATAAAACACAAAATATTCAGGAGAATTCTGAAAAGTTGAAGCAAGAAAAGGGAGGAATACCTGAGAAAAATTTAAAGAACATGAGTGAAAATGAAGAATACTCCAGACCAGTAGATTCGAATCATGATGTTGTTTTTGACAAGGATAACGGATTTGAAAGAAGAGAGTCAGTTGAGGGTAAAGATGATCCCAAAATAACAAGGAAAGGCAATGAAGATAGTTCAGCGACTAAACCATCACAACTAGAAAGTCAGGAGCCCGTCCCAGAAATTGAAACAACACAGAATCCTCAACATATTTCTAAAAAATCGAAACAAGATGAGGGAGATACGCCTCAGAAAAAATTTAATTCCATGAGTGAAAGTGAAGAGTACTTCCATCAAGTGGATTCGAATCCTGATGTTGCTTTTGATAAGGATTATGAACTTAAAAGAAGAGAATCGCTGGAAGGCGAGGACGATTCCAGAATAACTAGGAAAGATAATGAAGATATTTCAGTGAATACTCCTGCATCACAACAGGAAAGTGAAGAGCCCATTCCAGAAGTCGAAAAAACACGGAATCCTCAGCATATTTCTGAAAAATCAAACCATGATGAGGGAGGAATATCTGAAGAAGAAACTAAGTCTATTAGTAAAAGTGAAGAATACTCACAGTCAGTAGATTCGAATCCCGATGTTGCTTTCGACAAGGATGACAGATTCGAAAGAAGAGAGTCACTTGTGGGTAAAGACGAAATGAAAAGGAAGGATGAAGATATTTCGGTGAATAATCCTGCATCAGAACAGGAAGGTGATGATCCCGTCCCAAAAACTGATTACAACTCAGATTTTGCATTTCCTGGAGAAAGAAGCGTAAATGAAGAATCACAAGGAACTCAACTGGACGAAAAGTCTGCGTCTGGAAGTGTAGCAAGAGAACATAATGATGCATCTGAATCTACGTCTTATTCTTCCCCAGACTCTGAAAATGAAGATGTAGATAAAGGTTCCGATTCAACTGAAGAAAACGAATCACATAGAACGCAAAAAGATCAAATAAAAGGAAATAATTTCATGCCTCACGAAAGCGAACTCGATAACAAAACGAATGACCTTAAAGAAAATTCTTCAGATGTTGACGGAAAAGAAGGAATGCCTGAGAGTAAGGAAGACTACAACAACAAATCAAACTCAAATCGCCATAGTGCTGAGGAACTTGGTGTGAAACCGAAACCTGACCCTGAATTGCTTTTGGAGAATGGTACAAAAACTTCGTCGAAAGACAAAATATATAGCATTGAATCGGAACCAAAATTTGATGATGAGAAAGAATACAGCGAAGAAGACTACATAGATGAAGATGAAGATGACTATGAAGACGAAGATGAATATAAAGAGGAATATGAAGAGGAAAATGACTACAAAGAAACGTATGAATTTGACTCTATGTATTTTGCTGACTTTCAGGAGAAAGACGGTAATCATTATTATGATCCAACAGAATATACATTCCAGGAGTTTTCTCCTCCACTAACAAATGACAACATAATGGGAAATCCACAGGTCATCACTGAAGAACCAGGCGAAGAAAAAAATTACACTTATTCTGACTTTCACAAACCACCAGAGGCGTTTGACACAATATTAGAGTATCTATATAAATATTCTAACAATCCTTTATTTATTAGCTTAACAAAGGAGAGCAGTACTGAAGCAGAAAACAGGACCATGTAACACAGTCAAAGCATTTCGATTTTATTAATTTATATGGGTTAAAACTAGGTAGATGAGCATAGCTGTAAAAAAGCGAAAGAACATGTTTTTAATTGGAATCTACAGATTACTTATTTTGCAGTCAATATTGTTGGTTTTGAAGATTATGTCATATGGATTTGTTTTTTATGCTTAAAAATTAAATGGATGCCTTTTGTATAAAATACTCTTCGTAAAATTCACTGTGCTCTTAATAATTACATAATAATTTCTTATATTTGTTTAAAAATGAAGTAAAACAATAAAGTTATTATTTATGCTGTAAAAATCATTTCTTGCTCACACAACGCTCCGATACACTTGCGCATGAATGTTTAGGAGCAAAAAAAGTGAGACAATATGGCGCATCACATGCTTAGAGACACACTAACATGCCCCGGTCTTGGAGGAGCAAATGCGTGCACCATATGTGGGGGGCAAAATGTGTTTACAAAATAATTTTAAACCGAAGCACGGCTTAAAAGTGGATCAAAAAGGTGCACAAACAAATATAAAAATCAACCATGAGTCCATTAAAAAATTCTCAAATAAAGTCATCGACTGCCAATCAGTTGGTTGAGTATAGAGTAAAAGGCACATGTAAAGCCGGAGCACATGTGCAGAGTTTGTTTTACTAAACTTCAAGTAAAAAATCTTGAAAAATTCTTAAGTAATTGCAGTACCAATCCTATCTCTTGACCTAGCTTTTAGAGCAATGAGCCAATTTATTTTCTGTGGTGACAACATCTTTGTTTTAGCAGATGTTGTGTGTAATTTTATTACTAACGTCTTCACGTGAAAACATATTTTAAACTAACTAATAAGTTAAACTTAAGCGCAACAAACCATTATAGGGAACATTAAAGTAAATTTGTGGCAGTGTTTATTATTATTTTTTATTAAATTAACCCATTAATGCCTAGCGTCCTTTTTTTAGGACGGTCCAAAAAAGGGTCTGAATTTAACCAAAATGAATATTTCAACCAAATAATAGTGTTCAATTAGTACCTTGGTATTGTTTCAATTCGTTAGTGACAGATTGCAGCACATAACCATTGTAAAGTGTATTCTGTAGCAGTTTTAATATGATCTTTATCAAAAATTACATCGTTCATAAACTCAAGAAAAAAAGTCAAAGTTTTCAAAGTTATTCCAAGCTTCCCAGTTTATCTTAATTGCTGATTTTATTTCTTCTTATAAAATGTCTTTTTAAATATTATATTGTAGGCAGGAAAAATTTTAGTAAAAAAAGTATGTACCCTCTGGGGTCTATCGAAACTTTTAAAAGACGATTCTTCTTTCATTAATAAAAAAAATATTTTTTACATGATATTTTTTTTTATTATTTTCCCTGTCCATTAAACACTGTTTGTAACCAGTGTACAAAATATCTTTGGGGAAAAAATGTCAGGCATTAATGGGTTAAGAATTCTTTATTTTTGTAAGTTAGTTTTAAGGTAAATGATAAGGCAGTTGCAAACACAGCATTTAGGGCCACAAGTACAGTTTCCATATCGTCACAGTAGTATATTAGTGTAGGATGTTATAAGTGTTTGAAAAATCGTGCGAATTTTTTCTAATATTATGTTTCTATTAGTACAGTTTCAAAATTAACTGTTGATTATTATTTATTTATTTATTTTTATTATTTTTCACATTTGTAACCAAATAGTTGTTCAACAATTTAGTGTTATATACAACTTACAGGAAATAAAAAGGCAAAATATTTCCATTTAACTAAAACAGAAGTTTAAAATCACTTTAAATACATTATCATACTCTGTATGAAGCTTAAAAGCAATAATATAACAAGAATAATCGTTACCCAATTAAATAATCTTTGTAAGGTGCATTCTTATTAAGTTTTTTATTTGCCTCGTGATCAGAACAGGTTACGAGACTTTAAAAGTTGACAGTGAGCAGACGGTATGTAAAAGTGAATGAATTGATTGTTATTTTTAGGGCTAAATTTTAGGATATAAGCTTAATTGACCATTAGTATGTTAAATAATTAAACATCAAATATTTTGATAAATCCAATCATAGGGACCTTTAAGGACGTCATTAATATATAACTGCAAAAGTTTTTATCTAATTCAATACTTTAACTTATTATTAGACAAAAATAATTACTTTCAAAGGTTTTTTATCGTTTTGTTATCAAAAACTAATTTCTAAAGTGTTTCGTTTGTGTCCGCAATTAAAAATATCCCACCGTATGAGGCGTTCTTTAATCCACGACGACGACCGAATTTGGAACCGCTATAGATGTCTTTCTACCATTGTTATTTTTTAATTAATGCATCAAAAAATCTATTTTTTTTTTATTTTTCAATTAATATATCAAAAAATCAATTTTTTTTCTGAAGTACCAAAAAATGTAATCTTTTTTTTTGGCATCTTTCTCACCTTGGTGACCTTGTTGACACAGGAACCGCCGGTAAAATCAATGAGTCTTCATTTTATGAACGGTGGGAAAAGGATAATGTTTGAAGAAAATACAAAACTAATGAAAGTCTGCCAGCCTCTATCACCCACACTCTGGGGGAGAGGAGCGGAAGGAGAAATTGCGCTATTGCTCCCCCTTCCCCTCTTTTAGTTTTTAGAAACAATCTTTTGATAAAGATTATGTATGTATGTATTTTCTTGTTTTGTCACTTAAAATGCATAACCCTTTGCTTTTTTTTATGGTTTATACTTTAAAGTTAAACCTTAAAAAATTTTTTTTCCCTATCAGTATCACGACTGGCTTGGGTAGCTTAGCTCGCCACCAATGTTTGGGTTTTCCCCAAAATTTATTCTCCGATAAAGATCTTAGGTTGTTGTGATTTTGTTTAAAATCTTTGAGAAAAAAATTTCACAAATGAGAAAGATACATTTTAAAATATTTTCACAATTGAGCGCATTTTTTTTAATTTTTAGATGAACAATCTAGACTAAAAGTTTCTTTCATACACATGCAATGACAAATAAATTTGCGAAAAACATAATCGTCCTCTCTCCCTGGATGTAATTTTTATTATTTTTTTTATGTCTCAAATCTTTTCTCCTTCTTAGCTTTGAGATGTCCTGTACTATCTGCATAACTATATCAGTTCAAAATATTACTAAAACCCTACATGTCTTCCTTCCTTTTTTTTCAGCTGCCGCCGACGATTTTTACACCATTTTTAGCCTACTTTCCCGTTAAAAATAAAAGAAAGACGAAAAAAGTATCAAAAGTAGCTTAATGCATCTAAAAAATATCGCCAAGTCCAAAAAATATCGCCAAGTTAAAAAAATATCGCCAAGTCCAAAAAATATCGCCAAGTTAAAAAAATAAAAAGGTAAAATGAATATCGAAAAATTAAAAATTTGAAAGTAGGGTATTGAGATGGGGAATTTGTGCGTCGGTCGGTCGGTCGGTCTGTCGGTCTGTCTGTCCCCCCCTAGTAACTTTTGAATGAACATTCCGATTTGGACAAACTTTTTTTTGTTGGAAAGATCTCGGCGAGTACAGCTCATTCCCATATTTGATTTTTTGATTTGAACAATTTTTGGTTCAACTTTGAGCCGTTCAAAAAACCGGTCCCGCGATACTAACTTTTTAATGAACAGCCCGATTTGAACAAACTTTTTTTTGTTGGAAAGAACTTTTCAAGGGTACTTCATTCCCGTATTTACATTTCCGATTTGAACAATTTTTCGTTCAACATTGAACCGCTCAATCAAGCTGTCACCCCTAATAACTTTTGAATGAACAGTCCGATTTAAACAAACTTTTTATTGTTTGAAGCATCTCGGCAAGGATACTTTATTACCGTATTTAAATTTTCAATTTGAACACTTTTGGTTCAACATTGAACCGTTTGAGCAACCTTTCTCCACCTAATAACTTTTGAGTGAACCGTCCGAATGGAATAAATTTTTTTTTGTTCGAAAGATCTCAGCGAGTGCAGCTCATTCCTATATTTGATTTTTTGATTTCGACAATTTTTGGTTCAACTTTGAACCGTTCAAACAACCGGTCCCGCGATGCTAACTTTTGAGTAAACAATCCGATTTGAACAAACTTTTTTTTGTTCGAAAGATCTTTTCAAGGATACTTCATTCCCGTATCTACATTTTCGATTTGAACAATTTTTCGTTCAACATTGAACCGCTCAATCAAGCTGTCACCCCTAATATCTTTTGAGTGAACAGTCCGATTTAAAAAAACTTTTTTTTGTTCGAAGGATCTCAGCAAGGATACTTCATTACCGTATTAAAATTTTCAATTTGAACACTTTTTCGTTCAACATTGAACCGTTCAAGCAACCTTTCCCCACCTAATAACTTTTGAGTGAACCATCCGAATGGAATAAACTTTTTTTTGTTTGAAAGATCTCGGAGAGGCTTTCCCATGCATTCCCATATTTCGCTTTTTGATTTGAACCATTTTTCGTTCAATATTGAACCGTTCAGAAAAAAAAATTAACATTAGCGTCTACGGGGAATTTAAGTTGAATGTTGATCCTGAACTTAAAGTCGGATTTCCTTCAAACTAACTTTGTAAGAAAATGGTTTTGATAAATAATGTTTGTAACGTACTTTTCTGAGTAATCTTCTATGAGGACTCTGATTCCGACTCCGACTCCGCAAACATGGCGGAAATGCAGGCTCAGAAAAAAAAATTACTGACTGTGCAGACGAATTTTTGTTTATTTATAAATTTGTTTTATTTTATTTATTATTATTATTTTTTTTTTTGGCAGACGATGTTTTTTTTTGTAACAAAAATTTTTCATTCACGAGAACATTTTATTCTTTATTCATATTTAACAACTGGCAACAGATTAAAAGTGAAATTCGAGACATTTTATTAACGGACGAGTTTTTTTTTTTTTTCTTTTTTTTTTCTTTCTTTGATAAAATGTGTTTTGATGCTCTTTGTACTTTTATTTATTCATTTATTTATTTTATTTTTATTATTATTATTATTATTTTTTTTTTTTTTTTTTTTGAAAACCATGAGGATTTTTTCTACGGAGGAACTATAACAGTTACACTCTTTAAAAGGTGCGACAAAACTTTATTTATTCGTTAATTACTTTTTACGTGTCTACTTCATCTGATGAAAGGGGTATATTTTGCTTTTCGAAATCAGCTCTAAGTGCTAAAAAGGTATGTTTGACATAATTTTAAGTCTCAGATAATCAAGAGAATAATGATCAGATGCGAGAATGCCGATGTCGATGTACGGGAAAGTAGGCTCGTTTAGTTCTTGACAGAACTTCTTGTTCATTCCAGAGACTGTTATAAACGGCTAAAATTTCAGAATTTATCTTTATATACATAACATATATATTTTTACTTTTCACTTATCAATTTTAATATTGATAACCGGCTAACTACAGTAATATCACAGAAGCAATTAAAAAAAGTGAAAAAAATTAAAGAAATATTAATCTCATAAACTTGTTTTCTTGCCTACATGATGTCAATTTTATGAGTTTAATGTCAATCTTGGGTTTTGCGAAAATCCAGCCTGAAGTTCTGCTCATTACTCAAAATTTAATTGCAGTTTCGTTGATCAAGAACTCTGCAGATGGCGCCATGTTTCAGATTCAATGTTTTCATTTTTTAATGCCAAAAGCCTTAGAACTATTTCCCCGCAAAATATTAATTTCACGTTTATGTCATGAGCCCGGCAGAGAGCTGCAAAAGAGCTCATTTTCACACCCTGAAAATATATTTTTAATAATTTTTACGAATATTAAATATAAATAAAATTAAATTCATTTCAGTCTAGGACAAAATTAAAAAATATTTGGACAAATTTGAGAGCAATGAAACTTCAAATTAAATAAATTTTAACAAAAATGAAAATGCATCTCAGAATTCACTTGAAATTTTTTTTACTGATATATTTTTTTTTTTTTTAATTTGTAAATATTTAATAAAAGAAATATAATTTCGAATTTAAGAGCAAAAAAAACAAATGTATTTAAAAACTTTAAAAAGAGGAAAATACATCTCAGAAATAATCTTTAAAATGAATTTATTTATTAAGTAAAAAATATGTGAATGAAAAATAAATTTAAAAAACAAATCTAGAAAAAACTTTAGTGATTTTTTTTTTTCAAAAATATTTTGTCAAACAAGTTCTTTTCCTTTTTTATTCCGTGATTTTTCTGAAAATTTTTGTTTTTGTCCTTTTGCACTCCCCTCCTCCTCCGTGTATATGATTCTGTCGGCGCAATTTTTAGACATAGTTAAAATGTAACGTCAAAGGAAAATCCTTTAAATAGCTTACCATCGTGACTAATGCATGTCCTCTGTTGGTGTTAGGGGTACGACATCGATGACAAAACATCGATGTCTAAAAAACATCGATGTTAGAAATGAAAATATCGATGGCATTCACACATCGACCAAAAAACAACGATGTTTTCAAAAACGGATCTTTTTTTCATTACGTTTCGCACAAATTGAATATGTAGTAGCCCCTCGTTACATCGCACCTCGGTATAGCACTCATTCGGATATTTAACATTTTTTTTTTGTCTCCCGAAAAAACATCGACTATAACACATCGAGGATAATTAAAGGAAACTTTTTCCTGTGAGACATATACTTTAACTACTGATTAACAACCTATTTATTGATGAGGTACCATTTTTAAGCATATATTTATGAACTTTTCTTACGAAAATAAAACACATCCAAAAAAAAAAAAAAAAAACGGCGAAGGCTAATCAGCCATGTTTAAAAAACATCGATAACAATCATCGAAACTTTATCCAATGAGGTAAATACTTCAGCTACTAATTAACATTATAAATTTTTGATCAAACATACTAATCGCACGATTTAACGAACATTTTTTGTTAAAAAATATATCATCGGCATTTAGAAAAACACTACCCTATCCCGGTTAAACCACTAAGCTGGTAGGTACGGGGGACCCTGGAGGGTGAAATGAAATGAAATGAATCTAGAAAAACATCGATGTTGTAAAAACATCGACCGTTAAAAATCGATAGTAAAAACATCGATGTTTCCGAAACATCGACATCGATCTCTCTCCTCTAGTCGGTACCCCCTACTTTTCAAGTTTTTAAAGCCGCACTACACAAGTAGGCCTTTTTTTGTGATCTTTAAGAATACGATACGTACGGTACTATAATAAATATGTTCTGTAATTAAGCCTTAGGAAAAAAATATTTTGCCAAATAGATATGTATTACAATTCATCAAGGATAATTTATTTCGTCTTTTTTTTCATAAACTACATCCCCCTTTTATTAGTAATATAATGTTTTAATTCTTGTATGAGTGGGTTCTTTTTTTTTTTAATTATAATATGCACTAAGAAGTGAGTACATAACCTTTTGCCGTCTTTAGACCCGTAATTTCATCTGGATTGCTCGACAGCGTTCGATAAATAAGTGACGTTTTAGCTTATAATTTATTAAAGCATTGAAATTTAAATATAGCATTAGAGATATTCAAACTGTTTGTGGTATTTTGTTAGCAAGAAATTCGGTTTAATGTAAATTCTGAGTTGTTTTAAAATGTTTATCTGCAGCCTATCGCAATTTTTTTTTTTTTTTAAATGAAGTTTAATAATGTTTCATTTTCCCACACAAAGTCGGATCTTCAAAAATGATGATTAATTTCTGGGCGAAGCGAAACTAAATTTTTTTTCCCACACAACTTTAATGGTAGAATTTTACTGCTGAACCTAATACGGAAATAGATATGCTTATTATTCGTTCGGTAGAAAATTATTAATATCTTATCCATACACAAAACAATACCCTGATGTGTAATTTACGACCTAATTTTAATGTTAGATTAGCTTACTCTTTTTTAATTATGAAAGAATATTAATCTATTTCACCATCGCCTCGCAGCGGAGTCACCTAATTATTTATAATACTTTTTCCCTTACTTCGCAGAGATATGTTCCATTGTTACTTCATTCATTTATTTTAGGACCATGAAGAAATAAAGAAGGAAAAAATTCAAGTGAAAAGTATTCAGTAAATGTACGCGGCTCAGCATTTTTCTATGCAAGTGCTCACTAAAATATGAAAATTTAAATTTAGAAACACGTTATAAATTTTAACATTATTATCATAATAAGCACTGCGACGCATTATTATTATTATTGTCTATATTGTTATTTTAAGCATTGTGATTAGTATTATTGTTACCACTATTATTATAATAATTATTATTATTACTTTTCGTATGATTATTCAATTCATACTGCTATCGTTATCATATAATAATAATAATAATATAATAATAATAATAATAATAATAATAATAATAATAATAATAATAATAATAATAATAATAATAATAAGTAAAGATTGCATTTTAAATTCAAGAGAATGAAATATGAAACTGCATAAGAGAAAATTAAGTTGAATTGCAGACATTAATAAATTATGTGTGTACATTTATTTTACAAGCCAGCAAAAATATATTTTTTGCCTTTTATTTACACAGAATGTACATCTGAATGTTTTTTTTTTTGGTTTTTAAGCGAAGTCCGGTCTAACAATTCGAACCAATGTGGGTTTGCTGTGATAATAATAATAGTATTAACAACATAGATAACATAATTGCAAATAATAACAATAATAATAATACCGAATAATAATAAAATAATTATTATTATTATTTGTTATGAGTTGTTCTAATTTCTCAGAAAAAAAATAATAATTTCAATAATTTGAAATTTTCGATTTCAAGAAAAAAAATCACCAGACATTTTTGATGAATTTTATTACTGTTTCTGCGGAAAAGCTCGCTTTCCTGAATATAGCTTTTAATTAGTTTGCAAGAGAGCTTACTTACCACATTTAATTTTTTCTTTTCAATTTCTTTCTTTCTTTCTTTTTCTTTTTTTTTTGAATTTACAACAGCAAACTGTTTATACCTGAAAACAAATTCTAGTCAGACTCATTTCAGACTCGAATTTCTTGAAAATTTTTTCAAATTAAATTTACAATGGCGCCGAATAAACTGAAAAAAATGATACAAAACATCCCGCACTGAAATTTTTAAGTTTTATTCAATATTATGTTACCGATTTTTGTTTCGGACGCTAGGCACGAGAGGGTACATGTTTTATTCAAACACCTTTTAAATTTTCTAAAATCATTTACTTTTTATAGCTAATTTACAAGTTTCCAGACATTATAGAAATGAAAATGTCTGTGACAATGCCTTATCATGAAACCCGCGAATTGAAAATAATTTTAACAATCTAAAATAATTATAATAATGTTCAGAACTCTGAAAATGCAAGATAATTAACATGAATATGATTATTATCAAACTTAATGCAGATAAAACGTCTTTGAGACCTAAATTATAAATCACTATTATAATAAACAAAATATCAAAGTATGAGTAAAGCTATGCTGTCTTGAATCAGAACAAACATAAAAATATTCTGACTTAAATAAACCAGTTTCTCTGATAAATTTATTACCAAAACCTTTTTTTTTTCTTTCTTTCTTTCTTTTTTTTTTTTAAGTCTCAATTCCAACATTTTATGATGATCGAACAACATGAATGATGAGAAAAGCTATGTTTGATAATTTGGAACAGCTTTGAAAAACCTATACCATACCATTCGTACCCAGCGTCCTATATATATAACACAGCAAAATTACAACAATAAAATATTATTTTAAATTTTTGAGAAAAACACGTTTTAGGAAAGAGTATTAACTAAAAAATAAGTGCGTAAAAAGTTTTCGCAACATCGAAATTTTAAACTTAAAACTCACTCTTTATGCTTCAAAATACTGAAAAGCAGAAAACCTACTATTTTTTACTTCAGCAAAAAAGAAAAAATAATACTAAAACACACACACACACACACACACAAAGTAAAATATAATGCAGTACTACTGTTTTAATGATAATGATAACTAGGGATGCACCGATTAATCGGCAGTACCGATTAATCGGCCATAATCGGCCACATTGCCGATTCTTAATAATCGGTAAATCGGGCCGATTAATCATCCAAAAAATATTTTGTAAATACTATTCTTCAAAGTATACCTTCACTAAGAAACTAAGATAAATAACTTTATTAACAGTAGGGTTAATCCATGTGAGATCATACAGACCATGTTGCTCACTATTTTTGATTTTTAAAACTTTTTGCCTGTTAATTAACTGTTATATTGGGAGCATGAAACAATGGTTTAAAAAATTTTAAACCTTCAGAATTTTTTTTGGCAAGCACTTTTCAGTAGCTGCGGAAGCGACTTTTCGTGAAAAGAGTACTTTGTGAAGATGCTTATAACTTTTTTATTTATAAATATATCAAAATGATTTAAAAACCACTTGATTGAGCAAAAAATGATCTAAATTTCTATACCAGTTATTTTCTGATAATTAGCAACAAATTTGTGTAAAATTGGCTTAAAAGTAAGATTTTTTGCGTGAAATTTTACATTTTTGGCAAAAAAATAATAGTAGAAGGAATTAAGACTCACCCTTACTTTTTTTTCCCTTGAATAGATATCACATAGGACTGATCACAGAAGTAGTGTGAAACATTTGAAGACAGTCCTTTTTTTATATAATTTGTCAAACTTGGCATTTTGGAGAAAAAATGCTAACTTTGAGATTTAATATCTGACAAGGGACTGAATGAAAATCTAAAAAAATTTAACTGGATAACCTTCTTATAGTAGTAAATATGTAGCAAAAATGTTATGAGTGAGATCGTTCTAGTTTTAGAGATATGGAGCCTCGAATTTGGCTGAAAAATCTCATTTATTTTGACGCGAAAAAATCATCACATAATGCAAAATTTATTATTCTCATAATATTAGATGAGCTTTTTGTGGTATAAACTAACCCTTTTACTAAAACATATAATATTTTAATTTATTTTCCAGTTACAGAAAGAAATATATTAGATATTATGCTTTTATAAATGCATTTTTTTCTACGTGTTAGTCATAAAAACATGATTTTCCTAAAGCGGTCTTTATGTATCTAGTGAGCAAAGAACAATTAAAGTTTTAATCTAACCTACAACTCTTCATTCGTTTTTAAAAGTTTAAAGCGTTAAAAAACCCCTACAGCACCAAAAAGTCGCTCAAAATCCGAATTTAAGCTCTAGATCCTGCCATTCTCCGTGAGACTGCGCCTCTGTAACAGCAGAAAATGGTGGACGTATTTTCGCGAAAACGGGTAGGATCTAGAGCAGTGTTTCCCAACCTTTTCAAGCTCATCACCCCCTTCAAGATGTTGACTGACACCTATCACCCCGTCTTCTTTTTTCTTCCTCGAAAAAACCATAATTTGGAGCAAGTGAACATCTATAATATTAAAAGTATAAGTACCTAACTTTAATTTGAAGTAAAATGTACGCAATAAAGATACTATGACTAATCACTTTTAAACTAAAAATATTAATGAATAAATAAAATACCTTTATTTTTTTTTTCACGAAGCGAACTGATATAATCATTTGAAGGGAAACATTTAACTAAGATCATTGACGTACTTATCAAAAAACAGAAGTACATTTTTCAAGAAATTATTTTCTTTTGTTCGCTGGAATCTGGGTAATTAAAATCATTGAAACAAACAATTGGAAAGAAAATAAATTGAAAATCTGAAAATTCATAAAATTGACAGGGAATGATAAAATATTCACTAAGGTTAATCCGAGGTGCAAAGAGGAAGCGCTTGAACTTTAATTTGCTTCTTTCTTAACGTGTAATTAATTGTCTGAACACTGAACAAGCGGTTTCGACATATTTACCATTTCAGTTTTCGTTACCCTTTTTTACTGCTATTTTCTCTTCTAAATGCCCATCGCCCCTTAAGAATTTACCGCTCCTTTAGGTACTTATATTTTTCATATCATGGATGTTCACTTGCTCCAATTTATGATTTTTTCGAGGAAGAAAAAAGAAGGGGGGGGGGGGGGTGATAGGTGTCAGTCAACTTCTTGAAGGGGGTGATGAGCTTGAAAAGGTTGGGAAACACTGCTCTAGATCCTAACCTTTTTCGCGAAAATACGTCCACCATTTTCTGCTGTTACACAGGCGCAGTCTCACGGAAAATGGCAGGATCTAGAGCTTAAATTCGGATTTTGAGCGACTTTTTGGTGCTGTAAGGGGGTTTTAACGCTTTAAACTTTTAAAAATGAATGAAGAGTTGTAGGTTAGATTAAAACTATAATTGTCCTTTGCTCACTAGATGCATAAAGACCGTGAAAGTCCAGCTTTAGAGTGGAAAATCATGTTTTTATGACTAACACGTAGAAAAAAATGCACTTATAAAAGCATAATAGCTAATTTATTTCTTTCTGTAAATGGAAAATAAATTTAAATATTATATGTTTTGGTAAAAGGGTTAGTTTATACCACAAAAAACTCATCTAATATTATGAGAATAATAAATTTTGCATTATGTGATGATTTTTTGGCGTCAAAATAAATGAGATTTTTCAGCCAACTTCGAGGCTCCATATCTCTAAAACTAGAACGATATCACTCATAACATTTTTTCTACATATTTACTATTATAAGAAGCTTATCCAGTTAAATTTTTTTAGATTTTCATTCAGTCCCTTTTCAGCTATTAAATCTCAAAGTTAGCATTTTTTCTCCAAAATGCCAAGTTTGACAAATTATATAAAAAAAAGGACTGCCTTCAAATGTTTCAAACTACTTCTGTGAATAGTCCTATGTGATATCTATTCAAGGGAAAAAAAGTAAGGGTGAGTCTTAATTCCTTCTACTAATATTTTTATGCCAAAAATGTAAAATTTCACACAAAAAATCTTATTTTTAAGCCAATTTTACACAAATTTGTTACTAATTATCAGAAAAATAACTGGTATAGAAATTTAGATCATTTTTGCTCAATCAAGTTGTTTTTAAATCATTTTGATATATTTATAAATAAAAAAGTTATAAGCATCTTCACAAAGTACTCTTTTCACGAAAAGTCGCTTCCGCAGCTACTGAAAAGTGCTTGCCAAAAAAAATTCTGAAGGTTTAAAATTTTTTAAACCATTGTTTCATGCTCCCAATATAACAGTTAATTAACAGGCAAAAAGTTTTAAGAATCAAAAATAGTGAGCAACAATGTTTAGTTTTCCTGTATGATTTCGCATGGATTGACCCAGTAATAATAATCCTCACAGTTGTTTATAAAGTTTTTAATAAATTAGTTCTCCTACTTTGAATACATATACATAGACAATGTTGCAACATTTTTCATGTGGCAACAGTTTTCTATTTAGTACAGTGCTTTTAAATAACCTCTAATTTGCACGAAGAATAAAAGTCTTGAATTAAATTGCTACTAATTATTGAAAAATTTTAAATTAAAATTACTCCTAAATTGGAGTGCTCACCGCAGACTGCCACTCCCCTTTTTTTTTTAATTTTATGTCCAATTAACATAACTAACAATGTGTTAATGTAATGTTATTGACAATAATATGAAAATTAGTTCTAAGAAGTTTGATAAAATATCGAAATTATTTTGTGAAAATTAGGAAAATGGGAAAAAAATTTCTTTCGGAAATAAATTATATACTATTTCTAAACTCGGAATTGTATAAGAGAGAAAAAATAGTGATGGTAAAATTGGTAATATTAAAAAAAAACTATCCTTATCATTAATCGGCTCAGCCGATTAATCGGCCGATTATCAACGACCGATTAATCGGTAATCGGTAATCGGCCAATTTGCTTATCGGTGCATCCCTAATGATAACCACAACATTTTTCTTTGGTAATCTTCTATTTGGTTTGAAATAAAATATTTCTTTAGAGCTTTACAGATAAATTTGTGAGCGTTCTTTTAAAGCACAATTGGGTTAATTGTGCTCTAAATGCTGTATCAATTTTGCATTGTTAAGGCTACAGTGGACTTTTTATGGATTGTTTTTTCTAAACATAGTTACATTGATGTTACTTTCCTAAAATGTTCTTATTTAGATGGTATGTGAATAAAAATAAAAAATAAATAAATATTTTCACATGTTTAGAGAAATGCAGCAATTTTAGAGAAATTTATTAATAAAAATTAACTAAGCTTAATACGCTCCATGCGTCAAAATATTAAACGAATATTCTAAAAATATTTTTTTTCCACATCTACCTTTGATATTGAACAGATTGTAGGAAAAAAATTTTCACTTTTTTTGTCCGACATCAAAATAACGACAAAAATTAGTGTTTTCATCACAATTTTTGAAAAAAGTTACGGAAACGGGTTAATTTCAAGTTTATATCAGTTACAACATGGCTTTGGTCCAAGTTGCTAAAAATCTGTTTCCAACAGTTTACAGATGATGCATTGGGATACACAGAAAAAAAGTTTTATCATCATACGTAAATTATTTTGACGCATGGAACATTTCGAAGTTTTAATAAGCAGTAAAGTATTTGTTCCGAGAAAAACTCATTTTTAGTTTTAAAGAGCAATTTCAGCCATAACTCAAGAAAAAAAGATCGAATCGAGAAAATTCCTTTTGTACTGAATAAAGCTATTTTCAGAGCATAAAAATAGAACAAAAACAGAAAACCCATATTTTGAAGGATTTTCGCCGTTTTCAAAGTCCACTGTAGCCTTAACCAAATTCGTGAAAACTAAGTCGCGTCAAGTACCCATGTTTACTGGGAAAACCGGAAGAACGATACAAAGTGTCTTATAAGATGAATTCTCCTCTAACAGAAGCGTCACCCACTCACCCATTCCTCGAAAGAAACAAAACTCATTATGAGTCATCCGATGACGTCATGCATACTTCCGTCCGTAAGGATCGAAACTTCAAACCGACGGTAGCAGACATCTTTGGTTGCGCGATAAAGGTCATGCATCAGTGAACGTAAACCAGAACTGGCTGTTTTGCGTTCGATGTTTTTCAATGCCGAGTTCTGATGATGTTTTCGATTTAAATTTTGAAAAGCATTCAATAAAAAGAACAAAAATGAAAAAAAGCGGTGATGATTAAAAAAAAATAATAAAAAAAAGTAGTGCAGTTATAATGAAAAATACAGCAAAATTATGGTGAAAAGGATTTTCTGCGGTTAAACGTCAAAAGAATGGTGAATTAAAGGGAGGAAAAATTTGAGTAGTTACTCCTTTCAGGTTTATTTATTTATTAATTATTATTTTCTGAGTTTTAATAAAGTGAGAGTATGTTTCTCACCAACTTTTCATTTGTAAAAAACATTTTAAAAGCACTAAAGAGAAATATATATATTTTTGAAAAATATCTCTAATATCAAAGGTCAACTTGCATCAATGAAGTTGAACCGGAACTCGCTGTTTTGCGTTTAATTTTTTTCGATGCCGAGTGCCGATGTTTTCTATTTGAAGTTCAAAAAAGCATCCTCTAAAAATAAAGAAAGGGGGAAAGAACTGGTGTACAGTTATAAGGAAAAATGCATCAAAATTATGTTTGCGGTTAGACGTTCAAAGAATGGTGATTTTAACCCATTAATGCCTGATTTTTTTTTCAAAGATATTTTGTATACTGGTTATAAACAGTGTTTAATGGACAGGAAAAATAATTTAAAAAATATCATGTAAAAAATAGCTTTTTTTATAAAGGAAAGAAAAATCTTCCATTAAAAGTTCCGATAGACCCCAGAGGGTACATACTTTTTTTCCTAATTTATTTTTCTGCCTACGATATAATATTTAAAAAGACATTTTATAAGAAGAAATAAAATCAGCAACTAACTTAAAAGGGAAGCTGGGAATAACTTTGAAAATTTAGCTTTTATTCTTGAGATTGTGAACGATGTCATTTTTGATAAAGATCATATTAAAACTGCTACAGAACACACTTTACAATGGTTATGTGCTGCAATCTGTCACTAAAGAATTGAAACAATACCAAGGTACTAATTGAACACTATTATTTGGTGGAAATGTTCATTTTGGGGAAAATTCAGACCCCTTTTTGGACCGTCTCAAAAAAAGGACGCTAGGCATTAATGGGTTAAGGGAGGGGAAATTTGAGTAGTTACCCCATTTATTATTATTATTATTTTAATTTTTAATAAAGCGAGAATATGTTTCCAATTAAAATTTCATTTTCAATTTTTTTTAAAGCAGTTACGAGAAAAAATGCACCAGAATTAAGTTGAAAAGGATTTTCCGCGGTTAAACGTCTAAAGAACGGTAATTTTAAGTGATGGGAAATTTGAGTAGTTAACCCTTTTAGATATTTTTTTTTTCAAATTTTAATAAATCGAGAATGTTTCCAATCTACTTTTCAGTTGTAAATTTTATTTAAAACACGAAAGAGAGTTTAAAATGTCTGAAACATATCTCTAACATCAAACATTAGTCAACAGTTAATTAATTTAAATGTACGTAGAAGAAAATGTGAATGGAAAATTTAAAGATGATGTTACAGTTCCCTAAGAGTTTCCCAGAGAGTAGCCCTGTATTCGAATCAATTGATGAGGTGTTCCCATCAAGTTTGCAAATTCTTGTCCTAAACACCTCCTTGTCATGTTTCACTTTTTGATTAAAACAATTATTCATTCAACTTTGAACAATTAATAAAAAGCTTTCTTTATCCTAAGGGAAACTTGCATGCTACATTAGGGTGATTCAGAAATGTATGGAAAAAAATAAACTTTGTATTTTCGTGCGTCTTACCCTCTTATTTTGTGCCACTATATACACTGATTATTTGTGCAAAATTTTGGCAAAATACATTTATATTTAGAGGTCGCTCAAGCGCCTTGAAATTTCGTGATATTGACAAAAACGTGATCGTAAATGATATCTATAGAAAAAAGTAGCCTTTGTATTTTTGTGCGTCTTACCCTCTTATTTTGTGCCACTATATACACTGATTATTTGTGCAAAATTTTGGCAAAATATATTAATATTTAGAGGTCGCTCAAACGCCTTGAAGTTTCGTGATATTGACAAAAACGTGACCGTAAATGATATCTATAGAAAAAAGTAGCCTTTGTATTTTTATTCGTCTTACCGTCTTATTTAGGCCCTTTACATACACTGAATTATTCGCCCAAAATTTTAGTAAACTATATTTACATTTAGGAGTACTTCAAATTTTGTGATAGGGGCACAAATGCGAACGTAAATAATAATAATAATAAAGTTACTTTATTGATTTTTTATATCTCCGAAGAATAAAGCGTGCAATCCCAAAATGAACTATGTGTCTGAAAAACCAATGAAATGCAGAAAAGTATGAAAACTAATCAAATACGGAAAAAATATAAAAAACAAATTTAAATACATTAAATATATAGTAATTCGCTCATTAATTCTTGCAATACTTTTTAAGGTTACTTTTTTGAAACTTTGAAACCTTTTCTGTGTTCCTGTACCACTTGAAGAAGACACTGTCTTTGTTTTTCGTCGTTAGTGATAGTCTTAACAAATGCTTCAATAAGGGCCATGCCACGCTCCGTATTGTAGTTTACAATCCTCAGTTTCTTTGGTAGTAAAAAGCCTTGTTGGTAGCTATCTTAAAGATTCGAATGCTCAGGATTAAACAGCTGATATATTTTGAGTTTCTTCTTTACATGAATAAGGACGCTAAAAATATTCCAAATAATTTCTTAGTGCTTGCACAAAAAGGGTTGCTGGGAACCCAGCTCTTAGATATTCCTTCCCATTAACGATAAGAATGTGAAAGAAATCACATTCATATGTTACGAATACCTTTTGTTTGTCCAGCTGCAAGTTTGAACTGGTTGGGAAATATCCATAACTTGAAGCCATAAAGAATCTTTAACACAGATATAACACGAGGAACCACTCCTGGTACACGAAAACATACACCAAGAGAAGGTGCTCTGCTCAAGAAAATCGCACTAAGCTCTAGTATCTTCCTTAGACACTTCTTTTACATGGGTCATCAGAAGTTAACTTTGCGCAACTTCCATTACTAGTTGCACGCTGCTCTGAATGTGCTACCAACTCCTCAACCTCATCGTTCCTCACTCCAGGTTTAAAATTAGAATGTTTTATTCTGGACTATGATTGCTAAAACCGCTTAAAAAGCAGTATTGTAGATCCAATGGCAGTGGATGGTTCCACGCAATTGCGTGAACATCGCATCTGACATTGCACGCAATCAAATACCCCAATTCACTTATTTCTTGGTTTATTGGTTAAAATACCGAGAGACCAAGAGTAGAATAGATTTCGGTTGTAATACCACAGAAAACACAATGTCTAAAATATAATGGCGGAAAGCACAATTTAAAAGTTGCTTCCCTAGTTTTTTTTCCGAAGTTCAAACATGCTTCAACTTTAGTACCGGCAATGCATGTCGTATTGAAACACATACCACGTACGAGCTCAGTAAGTTCGCATTTATCTAACTGGTTATCGTATAGCAGCATTTTCCGTAGCACTTCCAATGCCTGACTAACTTACTAGAATCCAGAAGTAAATCATCAATGCTTGTGGTCCTGATACTAATACTGGTATGAAACCCGCCAATCATCCTTCATTTTCCCAATATATTTTGCATAAGTGTTTCGTTCCAGTGAACTATCAAAGGAAGTCCTAGATTTAAACGACTTTTGTAAGTTAACGGCCAATTCAGAGAGAGCGAATAGTTTGCATTTACCGTTTTATGGACGTTGTCAAATCCTCCCCATTTTGACCCATACTTTGTACTGTAGCAGCTACAATCAAAGTGGCTTTCTGTCACTTATACTGGGCCCTGTCTAGAGTGGATACTAGGTGTTTTAGCCAAATAAACTCATACACCTCAAACAACTGAAAAGAAAACAGAAACCACAGCCCGAGCTTGTAGCTGCATTTTCTGCCCAAACTCAGGTAAGAGATAATGCAGCTTTGAAGCGGGGGGGGGGGGTAATCGTTACAACTCACTTTGAGTTATTATTTTATTGACTAATTACTTAGTAGAGTAAACTAACGTTTTAAGTTATTCTATTTTATATGAAGAATAATATTATTTCGGGTAATGAAGCCATGTACTCCAACTCTCGAAATTGCTAATTTTCAACAGAAGTCGATCGCGTTGAGCGACCTCTAAATATTATTCAATTGAGCTAAAATTTTACATACATCACATTCATGAATAGTGTAAAAAAACTGCGGGGTAAGACCAGAGAAAATCAAAAAAAAATTTTTTTGAATCAAACTAATGCTACATAAATCATTTGTCTCACGGGTGACCTTGCAGAGAACAAACTTTAGCGGTAAGATAATTTCTGTAGGAAATGTATTAAGTTTTCAATTTAATTATTATTATTTTTTTTAATTTAAAAGAAAAGTATAACTAAGAAGTGCGTGAGGAAATGTAATTCCTTTTAAATTATTCGTTAAATGAATGAAAATTTAGTTAAACTCCGAAAGCCTATTATATTGTATCTGCAGACATCAACTCTAGAAGCAATCTTGTCTAAAGAAGTAGACTTTTCGATGGAGAAAAGTTAGCAAACTACTTTTCCTGAAAACTACTTTCAACTATAGTATTGGCTATTACAATAATTATAGTTACCTACCAGTTAGCCGATGTTTTCCTTTCTTGTTACACTTGTATTCAAACTATGTGTCACCCTGTTTGTTTACAAATATATTACAATCGTTGAATATACTTCGTTTTTTAAATTTGATCTATTCAATTTTTCTGCATAAATTAGTTCGAAATAAAGGTAAAAGAGCACCGTACCTACTTATTTTAAATGT
Organism: Uloborus plumipes; assembly: GCA_038373865.1. Lineage (NCBI taxonomy): Eukaryota > Metazoa > Arthropoda > Arachnida > Araneae > Uloboridae > Uloborus > Uloborus plumipes. Next base: position 9,761 of record JAXGGA010004883.1, on the reverse strand, counting down.
AAATTAGTTTTTAACCGACTTCGAAAAAGGAGGAGGTTCTCAATTCAAAGCGTATACTTTTTTTTTTTTTGTTTGTTCGCGTATAACATCTGATCTACTGAACCGATTTGGACGATTTTTTTTTTAATCGATAGGAGATGGTGTAACTTAGGTACCATGTACTCATATGACGATATTTGTTCACTAGAAAAAAGTTATGATCGAAAAACTAACATTTCATGTCATTTAAAACAATATGTGTTATCGTAAATCCTTACTTCAATGAGCGACCCGATGGTCAAGTGGTTATGCGCATCAGGTTGAAGTTCCTGATGGAATGAGATCGAATCCAGGCCTGCAAGGATTTTTTCGAACAGCTGCATGTTTTTTTTTTTTTTTTGAATGATTTTAATGATTGTAATGTCCTTATGCAGGTACATCCCCTCATAGGGATCTACCCCATATTTTTTTTATAGTACAAAATGACAGTTTTGATCGGATCTTTGTTAAAATTGGCAATGGGGTCCTTCGATGCTGTAGAATTTTCTTATGGACATTTGCGCCATTTTTGGGGGCTTTGAATCGATTGTGGCAATAAATGGTTTTTGATTTGCGGCACTTATATTATTTTTTCAAAAATTATATACACTATCAATTATATTATGTTAATTTTTGTACCTTTATAAAATTCTGTATTTTATACCTTGCATTTACGTCAAATTCAAGGTAAAATTAAAAGTCAAAAATTCTGAAGGAGATAAATATATGTTAAAAATTAAAGTAACTATTTTTTGTGATTTTCATATTGGTTGTGACCAAAAAACATCATAACAAACAAATAAAATGTATCAAACACCATGAGTGTTGAGTTATTAGGCAAAATCTGCTGTGTAAAGTTTTTTTTCACTGCGAGAGGGGGGGGTATGAACGACCATTAAAGTGACACAAATTTTTAAAAAATAAGATTTTGATTTGTGGTGTTTGAAAAAAGCTAGAATCCACTTTAGTTGAAAATTATTTTCCATGAAATGCAAAAACTTGCACCAATTTTCCAAGTCTTACTCTAACCCCTTCTCCCACAATTCAAATTACTTACTTTTACTTTCGATTTTTAACAGACTTCAAATAAAATATTTTTGAAAAAAAAATAGAACCGACTTCAGTTGGAAATTGCTCTAAAAAGTAAAAAATAATTTTTTTCTTTGAACACCATCGAAACTACTTTTAAACATAAGTTTTGAAGTCGGCGCAAAAACGATAGGTAAAATGATATTTAACCATATTTTGCCAATATTTTTTCAAAGAAACCATTGAAAATTAAAAGCAGAATATTTGTACCATTACACGAATGTGTGGTAATCAATGAAATGAATCCATTAAAATTTATATTTATAATTGAATTGTAGTTACGTATGATTCTATACATTGTTTTTGCGCCGACTTCAAAACTTATGTTTAAAAGTAGTTTCGATGGTGTTCAAAGAAAAAAATTATTTTTTACTTTTTAGAGCAATTTCCAACTGAAGTCGGTTCTATTTTTTTTTCCAAAAATATTTTATTCGTTTACAAGCTTTTTCTTGGGAGCAATAACTATTTTTTTTTCATTAGTTTGTACTTAGGGTTAAATGCTTATTCTATTTTATTATTCTCAGCATGTCAAATTAATAAAGAATATCGGAAGTATAGATGAAGAATTATGAAAGTTGCTTTCGTGCGAATATGCATTTGAGTTCGGTATCTATATTCGACTTAAATTTTCGAATTTTCAATTAAAACGTTCGATTTTGAACATGTTTTCATCAAGAGCTTTTTCCAACAATGATTATTTGAAACAAATCCGATATCAAGATCCAACATTTGCTTAAATTTCCCCGTAATTGTAAAAAAATTGAACTTTTCCAAACTGAACGAAATATTTTTCAAGTCGAAAAATTAAATATGGGAATGAGGTATTCTCGCCGAGATCTTTCGAATAAAAAAGAAGGTTCAAATCGGACTATTCCCTCAACAGTTGTTAGGAAAGACAGATTAACCAACAGATAGACAGATTTTTTCGACACATATACATTTTCCCCATTTCAAAACCATACCTTTTTTTATTTTTCAATATTCATTTACTTGTTTTACTTATTTCAGAATGATTTTTCGTTCTTAGTGAAAATTGAAAGATGTTTTAAGCATTTCGTGTTTTTCCTCTTTCCTTTTCTTTCGGCTTGTTCTGTAAATTCCATGTGTTTTGCCCGTTATTGTTGCTCTGTGATACTTTGGGTAGGGTTTACTTCAGTGTCTACACGTAAAAGGAAAGAGGTTAACTGATTTTGAAGTTTGCTTATGCTATTTCTAATGTTTGATGAAACAAAAAAGGAAAAAAAAAACATTATTCTTAATAAATACTCCAGAATCCATAAAAATTTGGTTTTGACGTATACAAAATAGACACCTACACCAACAACGTTTCGGTATGACAGCTTGGATTTAATAAAAAAATCAATTTTTCACAAATAATGACAAAGGTTTCAGGCGCATCAAAATTTTAAAATTCAACTTATTGTAATGGTGAAGGAAAAAAGGGAAAAGAAGGTGAGAAAGTCAAGGACACGTGGATTTAGTAGTTACGTAACGTGGATGAGAGCTGATAGCTACTTCGGAGTTAAGCCAATGAAAATATAAATATCAGAAGATTTATTTTTCCCACTCCACGCCTTACACAAACAATTTTTCTTACTCCAACATTAGAACATGAGAAGAACGCGGTTAAATTGTGGTCAGCCCGTCATTTAGAGTTTCCGTTAAGGGGTGCAGAGGTTCAATTGCCTCCGCCCTTTGCCTTTAAAATATTACAAGGAGTGAAAGTGGTTGTTATTATTTTCCAGTAAAATTTGCATTAAATATATTCAATAAACATCAAGGGCGGATCTAGAATTTTTTCAAGAGAGGGGCGATTGTTTTCATTTCTTAATTTTTACTTTGTATTCTGTTTGCAAATATATTGATTACATAGGTTTCGGACTTCAATTTTGAAAGATTTCCGGGAGAGTCCAAACTTTCTTCCTTCAACATCTTCAAAACTGGTCTAAAATTAAGTCTTTTGAACTTCAATGTTAAACAATTTCTGATGGAAGGGCCTCAAGGGAGGGGTGATCTCCCCATCGCCCCTCCCTTGTATCCGACCCCGCACCCTTTGCTCCCCTTCCGAAAGAAGAAAAATTCCAATCGACGAGTCTGATTATGGTCTTAAAATGGTCTGATTATGGTATTGCAAGGGCGGATACAAGGGAGGGGCGATGGGGGCGATCGCCCCTCCCTTGAGGAACTCTTCTTCAGCAGTTTTTTGTATTTGAAGTTCTAAAAAGACAATTTTAGTTGATCTTTGATGATATTAAGGGAAAGGGTGCGGGCATTCGGGGCTCTGATCTGGAAATTTTTGAAATGGAAGACCAAAACATTTGTAATCAACATGTGTTAACAAGGATGCATGGCGAAATAAATGGGCAAGTAAAAAAAAAAAATAATCAATCGCCCTTCCCTTGGAACATTTCTGGATCCGCCCTTGTGGTATTGGTGTTTCCTTTCAGCGATAGGAAATCATTTGAAGATGCAGCATTGAAAAGATACAATTTATTTAAACAGCTAAACGACATAATTGTGGTTTTCTGATTGAAAAGAAGAACTCTCGAATCAAACTTGGAGCCATATCACTCTTTTCATTGCCACACTTGAAAAAGTTGTTGCCACACACTAGAACGAAATAAACAAAACTGAAACTTATTCAGATGCGGCGCTTCTTTGTCGAAAATTGTTCTTTCGTCGAAGACGACGACGACGTAGCGAGTGACGCATTTACCGACCCTGAACTTCGCTTCTTGTTTGGGTTTCGAAGTAGGCCAGGCCCGATTTTTGCATTTCTCGAAATGCAGCATACTCGTTCCGATATTTCCTCGATCACGTAGGTGGGGATAAAACGCTTCTTTCGCAAGTGTTTTCGAGCGAAGCCCGCGAAAATAAGGCCGCGAAACTGGTTCACTGCTGACCGGTGACGTCATAGATCGGGCCCTAATCGAGCGGTCCTACCTGTTTGATGTGGGGGAATTTTTCGGCGCCCTTGCACATCCGAGTTGCAACGGGCCTCGTAACGAGGGCAGGGATCGGTGAACGTCCCGAGAGAAAGTCATCGGGGCCCTTTAATTGCGTTGCGTTTGTTTCTTAATCTGGAAGGGGAAAACGGAAAAGAGATTCGCCGGTTAAGTTACTTGGAGGAAGCTTGATTTTCTGGAATGGGAAAGCAGCGCACTCATATACACAGAAAATGGAATCTACTTTTACTCAGAGACAGTTTTCTGCGAAAAAATAAATAAATAGTGGGACATCGTTACAAAGAAATTTGACACTTTTGCAAAAATAAAATGCCGCAAGAAATACTTGAAAGTGCTGAGAAACAAAATAAAATAATTAGTGTGGAAAATATAATCCCATATTTTTATTAGTACTCTTTCACACATTTACACAGGAGCGTCATTTGAAACTTTTATAGGGATGGGAGGGGGGGGGACAAAAGGTGTGTACTCGACGTAATTTTCCTCCAAAAAACAGTAAAACTACACCCACTTATATGCTTTCAAACACATTGTTTTCTCAAAGTCAGTTCCCGACCCTCCATAATGGCGAGTCTGCATTTACATGGTATCCTTTTGCATGAATACTTTATTGCATATTTGTGAAATTTTCGGGGGTGGGCCCAAGAACCACACGGTTTGCATTTACATTTCCTCTAAAGGTTTGTGTGCGGTTTCTTTCTTTTTTTTTTTTTTTTTTTTTAACGTATGTCTGCTGAAAAGAATCACAGTGGAGATGAGGCTTTTGTGTTTGGACGAACTTTTAGAAATAAAAGAAAAAATAGAGATAAATCGATAAAACACATATGCAAAATATATGGAAACAAATTTTATGTCTTTTTTGCTGATAAATATTGTGGCTCGAGATGAATGACAAATTATACATCATGAAAACAATCCTGGAAAACTATACACCAAAATACTTTCCGAACAGAAAGAAAAAATTCTGGGGATGCAAGCGAAGGAAAATCTTGTTAAAATTAACGAAGTTTTGCTATCAAAAGTTAATTTTTTATACCTTCTTTCTTCTTTGAAAAGCTATTTTCCCACACAACATTTTTAAAAAATATTTATCCGAAATGACTATTACTTAAGATAGTTCGGTTATTTCAAACGGGTGTGAAGAAATTTTTTTGAAAAAGAAGCTTTAAAATGCAAATGAATCTTAAACATCAAAAGAGAGATTACAATTTGTTGTTTGATAAGTACTTTGTTTACTGTGGTTACTTCATTTTTTTTTTACTTTTTTAGTTATAGCATTTTTCTGTTTGGAGGGGAGTAGTATTCTTTTTCAGAAGAGAGTTAAAAATCACCATCCTTCTTTTCTCTTTGTGTGTGCATTTTTTTTTTTTTTTTTGGTTGTTTTAATGTTTGACCCGTGCTCAATCAAGTTATTTGAAGAAACAAATTTCTTTTTATCATAGCTAAACATAGTTTTATTATTTTTTATCTTGGAAGGTTTCTTTTTCCCCTTTTTAACTACGCAGTTAAATTTCTTCCTTTTTTAATCTTTAATATACACCTTACCACGCAAGTAATTTCAAACCACCAAACGAAAGTCTCAGCCGATCTCCTAAATTTTATGACTTCGTTTAATTTTTTTTCTTAGTCCTTTTTATCATTTTGTGAAGAAACATGAACTAATTTTAAACACATGGAAATGCATTTTTGTACCACTTTTATTGTTATAATTTTAATTTCACTCTCATATAACTAATGAAAATGTTATTCAGTCTCTCAGCCAGAGTAGTTTCCAACTTCATTAAAACTTAACTTGCATGGTCTTTACTCATTTTTTATAAATAGTAAATAACTATCTAAACTTGAGTTTAAAAGTGCTTTCAGCTTTTATCGTTTCAGTCTCATTGGTTATTAATTTTTACAGCTCAGATCATGACGTTTGAAACTTGATTACGCAAATATTTCAGAAATGGACCTATAGAAACGTTCTAAATTTTTTTTTTTTTTCTTAAAAGCGAAAATTGTGGAATAAACTCTGCGGATATTTTAAATCTTGTATGGTAGAAAAACTGTGCAAAATAAAAACTCGGTTGAAATAAAAGATCTAAAACCGCAAAATGGTTCTTCAGTAATTTAAACACATTATTTCTGCAGTCAGAGTTAAGCTGCGGGTTTTTGAAAATTTTTAATTTTAAAAACTTTTTTTTCCTGGAACTGTTTTTCGGTTGTGTTTCCCAAACAGTCACTGCATTTTTCGGTATGCTCCTTTTTTAACAAAAAGGCTTTATAAATCATTACTTCTTTTAGCTTATTATTGTGAGTTGTGATCATTTCACATCATAATGTAGGTCAAAATGAATACAGATTGAGAAAACGAAACAACTTTTAACTGTCAATAAAACAATAGGGAAGCAGTTAAAACTCACATTATTGAACATTTTATGAATAATTTAATAATAAAAATCGAAGAAACGCAATTTGCAATGTCATTTACCACTGGATATTAACTTATTTAGCAGTTACTTAGATCGTCATTTACTATTCTACAACAATATTTTTCTACCGAAGGATATTTAATTTAATGAGGCATTAAAGGTAAAGAGGTTTTTCTGCTGACAGAATTTGACAGAAGAAAGTTTTAATCAATTTTCTCCCATTGTGCTTGACCCATATCACGCAATCAGCAGATACCAATTTTCAGCAAGAGGATTCCTGGTATTTTAAGATTGAGTTATTTCTTGGATTGTGTGTCCTGATTTGTAGGTTTTTTCTTTTTTTTTTTTTTTTTTTTTTTTTTTTTCTGAGCGAAAACATGTCGCATGGTGTCATGAAAGAAACACTCCCAAAGAAACCATCAGGGGATTGTTCTTTAGGAGACTAACTAGCGACCAACTAGCCGAGATCTAACTAGCGAACTAATCGCGACCAATTGCTATTAGTTTTCTTTCTGGACCTCAGACGTCGTGTAGTCTCTTTTTGAGATTGGTATCGAAGTCTGCAACATGGCGTCCCGGTGCTTCATACACAAAAAAAAAAAAAAAAAAAAAAAATTACATCGTAAGTACATTTCGACTTGTGTAACTTTCGTAATTCTGAAAAGAGCTAGAAGATTTTTAACTTTGCGCTAGGTATATACTAACGCAACCAGAATTCACCTTCTTGAGGGTGTACGTTTGATCAAAACAGTCCTGATGCAGATTCACATTAGAACTGGCAAGATGTGTTAAAACTAAAGGTTGTGTGAGGTTGACGCTCAAAATGATGTTTTCTTTGGAAGTTTTTCTTTCATAGACACCATTTCCATTTTTCGATTTTTGCGCCACTTACAGGTCTTAGCCAATATCGTATCCTGTACATTTAAGTTTGTATTTATTCCAAAAATTACAATTCTTGTTTGAATATTTTTCATTTTGCATCCAATACGTGTGAAGTACAACTGTTTTTATAATTAAATTTTATAGAAATATCGTCAAATACTCTCCTTCGCGAAAACATTGTTGAGCCACAGACTTTAACATATCTGCTGGTGCCATTACCCTTTTTTACACTAACTGTTTACAAAAGACTTCATTGGGACTTGGAACAAATCCAAACAAATCCTCTTTTCGTGCTAACTCCCATGTTCCAAGTGGAACGTTTTCGCTGGCAGCCTCTCAAATCGTTTCGCATTTTTTCCTGGCGACCTTGCGATAGTTCTGGAAGTTAGCGCCTATAACACTGGAATTTATTTCCAGAACGAAGCGCTTCCCTGGAAGTGCGCCTCGCATATGAATGAAATGCGAAATTCTTCTCGATAAAACCTTGCACGCTTGCAGAAGAGCAGAAATGAACTGTAGGGGAAGCAAAAGTCATTCTCGCTTACTTGTTCGGCGAAAGGTGTCGTTTTAAAATCTAAAAATTGTCGCCCGTCGCTTCCAGGGAGATCCTTCCTTCCTTTTAATGCGTTGAATGGAATGAGCATTTATGTAGAACGGAGAACAGAGAGAACTTTGTAACAGGGGTGCCAACAGGGGGGGGGGTTATGGCGCAAGTTGCGCAATCAGAATTTTTAGGGGGCATTTTTAAAAATTTATTCATGTATTTATTTAAATTATTTAGTAAATTATTTTTTCAATTTAAATTATTTTCTGATTTTTTTCAATTTAAATTATTCATCAATTTATTTTTTTTTAATTTAAATTGTTTCTTTATTATTTATTTATTTAATTTGGGCGTGTGTGCTTGGAATGTCTGAAAGGTAAAAAAAAAAGCGATTTATTAGTACTTTTATAAAATTAATAAATAATGTTTAAAAAAATAAATAAATAATATTTAAAAAATAAATAAATAATATTTAATAAATAAATAAATAATATTTAATAAAATAAATAACTACTTTTTAAAAAATAAATAAAATAAAAAAGAGGGGTAAAAATAAAAATAAAAAGCACAAGAGGGTTGTGAAAATTTAGGGGGGAGGGGGGAATTTGCGCCATTGAGCTTGGGAGGGGGGGTTCACCCCTGCTTTGTAAGTAGTATCTTTTCGTTCTGTTTCCTTTCAAAATTCTTGATTGATACAAGGGGGATCCCATTAACCGACCAAATATAGCATAAAACTGCATTTTTTAGGGTCTAATGTCACGAAAGAATTGCCAAACACCCCCATTTTTGCTCAAAAATTGCCCTTTGACCCTCCCCCCCCCTTTCCGAAAATGACCCCCTCCCTAACCACAAGCTGGATCCGCCCTTGGACTCATATGTGGGGAGGAAAATTTCTAGGATCGATTCATCAATAAATTGAGAATAATTGGTTGAAAACTAAAATGATATGAAACAAAATAATTATCCGCAGGATAGTGGGGAAGCAGGGGAGGATCCAGCTTCTGGTTTTGAGGGGAGAAGGGGAAAGGTCAAAGAGGGCAATTTGGAGCTTAAACAGGTAGCTGGGGATGAATCTTCCCACGTTTAATTCCCCAAAAGACAGTTTTATGCTATATTTAGTAGCTCAAGGGGCGTCAGCAATGTTCAAACCAAAGCCTCCCCCACTCCCCGTCGTTTCACTGCTTCCAGTTATTCACTTTTAGGGTGGCGAAATCCTTTTATCCTCCTAGGCAACCAAGCCATCTAAGATTGAGCTGACCCCTATAGTCAGTGGCGTACGCAGACAAATCATTTCGGGAGGGGGGGGGGAGCTGAGTCAAGACTCTTTGAGAGTGGGGGGGGGGGGGCAACTCATGAAATGTAGCTAAAAGTAAATATCTCGAATTTCTGATTTAATGCCTATTTAAGTCAAAAAAAAAAAAAAAAAAAAAAAAATACAGCATAAAAGTACGTTTTTGTCGTTAAAATTATCGGTAAGAAAATGTTTGGATGGACACAGATAATGGTAAATTTAAATTTAAAAAAAAATCTTTAAATTTCTTCATTGAAAGAGTTGTTGAAATACTTGCTTGCCATATTTTGGCAAATTTACGCTCTAATAATGTTAATTTTACAGTTTATTTTACTATTGTTCCAATATTTGGTGTAATTCAATTTGCCGAAATTTATTCAACAGAACTAGATGACTGAAACACATTAATCGTTATTTCTAAAAAACATAGATTTGCAATAAAAATAAAAAAATGGAATAATAGAATAATCATAAACATGACGTACAGTAGCATAGAAATGTCAAAAAAAAAAAAAAATCTTTCTTTTAATTTTTTCCTTTTCTTAATTATCTGTTCT
>JAXGGA010004882.1:0-83503 GCA_038373865.1 Uloborus plumipes | reverse complement strand
ATTTATCTAGTCAGCCATATTGGAGTTATGATATCGGATAACCCTTGTAAACAATAAGCAGCTATATAACTCCTGAAAGTTCCGCTTCTGTCATTGGAGCTTTTATGGCTAGTCTTATCTCTTCCTACAATGCTTTGCGGAGACATATCTTCTAAACTTCCTCACTATCCCCGATAATACCGCATTGATCAACAATGGTTGTCACCACCTTTATTTCTTTTCGTTGATCTATCTCATGGAAAAAAAGTTACTTAGCGAGAGAAGCACAATGTAAACAATGATTGTTTAGAAAAATAAGATACAATGAAAATGCGTGAAAACTTCATTCATTGTAAACTTAGATTGGTGAAAAATGAAAGGTAAGTACAACAGAAAAGGATATAATAACTTTAAAAACTTCACAGTAAATATGTCACAAAAAACAGATTATGTACATTATATTCTCAGATATTTTTCTTACAAAAAGTAATTACGCACAACATAATATATAGTTATGTGTGTTTGTGCATGTAGGGAATCAAAAGCATTTTTAGTGCTGCATCCATCTAAACTACGGGATACATTAAAATAAAAAGTTAATAATTGAGAAATTAATTTTAGATAGATATTTACGATAGATGCACTTTCTTTTACAATTTCGATTTCAGAATTAGTTGTTACTTTATTTTTGCGAGACTATACCCCCCCCCCCTCCCCCATTTTTTTCACTTTCTCAAAATATTTTCAAAACTTCATCCAATGTCTTTTAGAAAATTTTCATATTAATGTTAATAAAATTACATTTTATTAACCAGGCATGAAAACTCGAATGGAAGAACCAGGTGAGCTCTCTAGTTTAGGAGCATTAAGAGGTTTCTTAATGCCCGCAGTTTCCTTTTGAAAGAACTATAAGAAAAAGCAAGTTTTATAAAATCGTCTGAAAACTGATTTTTCGGAGTAGATGTGTACTAAGTAAATAGAAATTTCTTTAAAATTTGAACCAAAGAAATATCCTAAGTAATTTTCTAGTACATTATGCCACAAAAACACTAAGCAGTAATAACTCCTTTTTATTAAAAAGTTTTTAATCATTAGCGGCGTTTAATTCCTAATTTCAACACGTCTAATTTAAGCATATAATTACTCTCAGAAGAGTAATTAAGATCATTTTACAGCTAATGAGATGTAAAGTAAAATAATGCACGAATAAATGTTTAATAATATTTCTTCTGTGTTACTGTTAACGCCGACAAAAGATGAAATACTTAAATAACATCATAAAATTAATTCTTTCTCAACAAAGTTGAGTTAAGAAGAATTTTAAAAAAGCAAAAAAAGGAGAAAATAATACATCAAGTGCTTTCAGTTCATCAGAATAATTAATTGCCAAAGCATACAAAATATGATTATTTTTTTCCCATCAATAAAATTATTTTTTCGCTACGTTATATTTAAAATTTGAAGCAATTACACAATAGAAACTTTATTGCACTTGGAAACAAGTTGTATAATTTAAACTCTTTGTCTAAAAGTAAATATATATATGTGTGTATGCCTTTTTGTTTATTTGCATTAAACTTTAATGAGTAAACACTTCTACAACTAGAGCATTTTCTGTACATTTGTAAACAAATTTCTACTTTTAGTGGCGTTGTTCAATGCATAAAATTTATCATTTCTGAAATATATTTAAGTATCTTATTAACTTTTGCTCTTTTTAAGGTTATTAACATGCTTGAGTTAAAGTAAGAAAACTCCAAATCCATATTGAAACCTTATATGACCTTATAAGACTCCATATAGTAGCAGAGAAGAAAATAAGATAAGATTATTTAGCAAAATAAATAGTAACAATGTAAATGAGATTGATGTGTAAATATTAAGATTAATGCTGAAACTAAATGACAAGCAACAGTATTGTGCTACACAAATTGCAAAGTTTATGAAGCGCTTTTGCTACATGGAATCATTTGTTCAGTGTAAGATATGAAAAGCAAAGCAAAAAAAAAAAGCACTGCTTACGTTTTGAAGCTAAAAACGCTTTTCCATTGATAAAGGGGGCCTTGATGGACCCAAAAAAATAGTAGTTACTATATTCTCTCAGTAAACAATTAAAACGTAATATAAAATTTTGTTTTTCTAATTAGTAAATTATTGTTACATTATGAAATACTGTTTGGGTTAGTTTGTGGAAGACTTCTCAAGTAATAGCAATGTTTCTCAAACTTTTCTCTCAGACTTAAAAACTAACAGCAATCGATTGGATTGTTTTTAGAAGGCATTTTATTTGAAAAAAAATAGAAAATTTTGGGGGAAAAAAAAGTGTAGTAGCCAATATGCTTCAAATGAAAACTGCCAGATGAAAGGAAACAGTACATTTAAGCATAAAAAATATGCATGTATTGAAAAGCATACTTTGAAAGATTTTGATTTTTGATTAAATTGAAGTAAACTCATTATTTTTGAGCAATGAGTAATTGTTATTTATCTTCATTTCTGATTGTAGTTGCCGTTGTTGTTCCTTCTTCGGATTGGACCCGGTGTCTCCATCGAGTGAGTGAACGGTGGTAAACTTCCTATGAGGCCCATCAGCGCTTGATGCAGGTACTCGGCCTCCGCCCCTTCTGGTGACGGCGTCCTACACACTCAAATGTGCTTGATTGTGGGAAACTCAATTTGAATTCAAAATGTCAAATGTCATTCTCCTTTTTATTATTATTATTATTTATTTTTACTCTTTTTTTAGGGTTAGATTTATGCTTATTTATGTTTATGTTCACGATTTCTTTCTGTTTCAATTAACTGAGTTTCTGTGAAAGTATGTCAAATCGTTTTCCATACAATTTTTCAAAGTTTATACACCATAGAGGAGTAAAAGTGAAGCTATGCTGACAATAATGAAAAATATTCAGAAAGCATACCATTTATTATATTCAGCTGCGTAAAATACAGTCGAGAAATACAAAAAGAGTCCAAAGACATAAATGTAAATAATTGCTTAGAACGGTAAACTTCTGAAAAAAATCATCATTCATATATTTATTTCCACTTGTGGAATTTTATTAGAAAAACTGAAATCAATGAATAAATATTTTTTGACTATCGATAGCTTTTTTTTTTCTTTGAGAAAGAGAGATCGAAAATTATTTCTGAATTTAATTTAGTGTCATTTGCTTGCAGAAAACATTTTTTTTTATTCCAAATCTTTCCAGAACTATCATCTTTTATTTTTGGCATTTCTTGTGTTAGTGTTGGAATAAACTTAAATAGTTCGTCACGTATTAAAATGACTTCAAATAAATAAAATAATGCCTTGTGCTGCCATCTATTGCACAGTATTGGCAAAGTAGGTGCAGTTATGAATTCAAAGCATTTTATGTAAATATAATTTATATAGTTTTTTTGTTACTTTAATAAAGTCTACTTGTCATACGTTAGTAGTTATCCTACGTTTGTCATTAATTTCAATGTCACTCACGTAAAACGAACAGAAAAAAATTAAGTTGACGTTTGTGATCTAATACACGATAGATAATATTTTAAAATAAAAAAAAAGTTTTCTTAGATAATACATTTATTTCCCTCGTCACCTTAGAAATTATATATAAAAACACATTAGCCGCAAAAGGTAAAATGTTTTCCCGTTCCTCAAAATCATTCTTTACCTTTTTTTTTAACTTTATTCTCCCGATCTTACATAAACAACTATTGAGTAGCTATGCACTAGGACTTTACTCGATATCGAACCACAGAGCGATGCTCTTTTATACCGAAAAATCTGGGCTTTTATGTACGTGACATTTGATCAAATAGCCTTTTATTGCTCACATTTCCTACCTTCACATCTGCGAATTATTGGCCATCTAACTGACATTCGATCGTAGAAGGCATTTTCAGCTATGAAAATGACATTCGACATTAGTTTACGGCTTACATAAGTAAAGGGTCGACATAAAATACAGAAAGACATATTTTAAAGAAAATGATTTTCACTTCCATAGACTTTTCTGCACTCTTTTCTAGTAAACTCATTCAGAATATTTGTTTCATCGCTCTAGTATTGATGTCATTTATTTATTCAAATTCAGACACATTTCCACTGTCTCAAATTCATGGGGGAAAATTACAAGTAGCTCTGTATTCATAGGTTGTGCCAGTTAAGTGTTTCAGAACTTCTAGGAGGGGTAGGATGCATAGGGACTTTAAATCATATAACAATGAGGGGTCGGAAACTGTTCCAGACTGTTCGGAGTCCCATGCACCGAAAATGTATGGTGTGCATTGTTGCCGGTGGAAAAATCTCAATTCGTGATTGCGAAAACTATAATTTGAATTCACGATATCAAATTTCAAATTACTTTTTTGGATTAAATCAGTGTTAATTTCAATGCCGACATAAGAGATATGAATTGGCGCCACCACTTGGCGATATATCGCCAAGCTTTTGGTCGCCAAGTGGTTGACGCCGATATGGCGACTATAGCCAAGTTGGAGACAAATTTGGTGAAAAAAAAATATTTTTAATGTGGGTTCAACTTGTAGCAATTGGCGATATTTTGCGAAAAATCCACTGAATGATGTTAAAATCGTCGATATTTAGAAAATTAATCATTGTAAAATTTTTTTTTTTTTTTTGCATTGTTTCGTGATAGAGTAGTTTTTTGTTTTTTAAAAAATTGTGTAGATGGTATGATTAGTGTTGCTCTTTTATTTAGATTTTATTTCAAATTATTTTATAGTTTCAGCATTATTGATTCTTAATGTAACTACCAACTATTTTTTAAGGAAGAAAAGAGGCAATAAATATCAGTCAACCTCTAGAGAGAGCAAGAGGATCGGTAACCTATTTCCCTGGCAAAGTTGAGGGGTCAACCATAATTGTCACGCGGTTGTGTGTCAACTAAGGTGGAATGATTTAAAGTGTATGTAAACTTATTTATAAAGAATAATAATTGTTTAAATTAGCATGAAATTTATAAACTACGCAAATGAAGTTATATTTTGGTAAGTTAATTTTTTTATAACTTAGAACTTAATTTTGGAACGTTCATTCGGGGTTACCTTAGAGTATACCCGTTTTCTGTTTGTTGCATCTTTACGACAACTTTACATTTATCTGGATAGTCTTTCTTTTTAAGAGAATTATAGCCCTTATGCTTGAAAGAAGGATTGTCTCTGCAAAATGGGAATATTGACTTAATTAATTCATATTTCAAAAATGCCCATCCTAAGATTAAAGAGTGGGATATAAATAAAAGTTGCTGTATACATTTTAATAAGATAAATGATCTAAAAGTTTTTAGTTTAGTGTTTCAGGTTAATTAGCTCTTAGTGAGTGCAGGGTAATAAACTATTATCATAAATTACAAGATATGGGGTCCTTATGGCTGAAAAAAAAGTATGGAATAGCACGCATTTTCAATTCTCACTTTCAATTTCTTCTACCAAAGTACTCCCTCGGTAGCTAGGAGCTGGAGAACCATTATACGCACCCCTATTAGCGATATTTACTGCCAACTCAACCCATTTATAGCACGAGCATTTTGGCCTATTTTTGATTTTGAGCAATAGTTATGTTTTGAAAATTTTTATCTTTAATTAAATCCTTTTAATGCAATCTTATGCAGAAAACATGAGAATTGTGATGTGATTATGATGTTCTTCATTTTACATCACAATTCTAAAATTGAAAAAATCCATAGGTACCATTATTTCATTTATTTATTTTCATTTCATTAGTTATTTTTCATTTATTTATTTGAAAGACTAGTTTGACAAATTTACTTTAAAAAACGCTTCCCTAGACAGAAAAACTTTTAAAAAAATCACTATACTGCAAGTTAAGTTATTATTGTGCATATTACGTATACATGCCAATTCTGGGATTATTTGCTTTTGCATTTTTGTTTGAAACACTAGTTTTAACAATTTTTGTTAAAAGTATGTGCCAGTGTGCTAAAATTTTACTCGTTCTTCTTTAAACTTCTAAATTGTTCTTTACTTTGATACATCATACTTTTAAAAGTCAGACAATTTTCTTAAAACAAACACTAAACATCTCTCAAAACAATTAAAACACTATCTCAGAGCAAGAGCTCATATTTTATTGTTTCATGTTTTAAATATATCATTCCATGAGAAAATCCTCAAAAGGGGTAATATTAAGGAAAAAACTGCTCAGAATTCTGCAACTAAAAAGAATCATGGCGAGAAAAAAAAATATAACAAAACATTTCGAGGAATTCCTGAAAAGAATTTCTCACCAAGGCTTTAGGTCTTATAGAAATGCAGCTATTGCCCCGAAGATTTATGACCGTTGGGGTCGCCCTCAGAAGAATGACGTATGACCGGTTCATGTTGACATCTGGACTCAGACACAATTTATGACCAAGACTCATTTCTTGTCAAAACGTCACTATCGCTGAATACATTGCAGGTTGCAGCATTTAAGATCACAGCAGCCCGCGTTGCAAGCTTTAACATACAGCCTTCGACTGCCCAATATTGGAAAAGAAATCGTTCAAAATGGAATTCTCGAATTTTTCCTATTTTATTTTTCATAACCTTTATCCGATAGCGTCTTTTAAACATCAAAATATTTTAAACATATAACATAAAAGGCTCTTTATCGATCTTTTCACTTTCCTATTTGATGGAACACGCTGAATCTGAGTGTTTTTCTTTGAGGCGATGCTTACAGATGCTTCTTACTGCAGAATAGTCTTTGAAAAGGCAAAGTATAAGTTGTTAAGGAATAAAACATAAATTGTTCATCAAAAAGAATTAAAAAATGATTAGCTAGATTCAAGTTTAGTGATTTTGCACAGTCAAAATTGGACTTTATTTTCTATACTTTCTTTAGAAATACATCTATTTTGTCTGGTGGAACATGTTAGCATTAAATATTTTGTAAATGAATATTTCATATTATTATGTTACCATTATAGCTTTTTTCGTTTTGTAGTTCGTTTATTCAGTGTATCAAGCAATCCAGTTTTTTATATGTATATATGAAAGATTCATTTTTCTAAGGATAATATATTTTATAAAATACAACAAACGCTGTTTCATTTTTCATTATTTACGCATTTACTTACTCTTCAAGTATTTTGCACTTTTGCTTTTTCCTCCAAAGATACTTTAGTGTTTTCTTTCATTAAAAATCACCCCCACGAGGCAGTTTTGTGTGATTGTATCAGGAAAAATATATAAAAGTCTACTTGTTTGCGTTAATTACAATTTTCACTTGCTGACCAAAAACTTTAAGCGGCATAAACATTTTTCTACATATGAACACTTGCTGATTTTAATATATCTTTAAGTGTTGTTAGTTCTTGATATCAACTGTGAAAGCATAGAAATAATTCTCATGTTTTCACAGTTTTAGTAGTTGATATCCATTGGTAGTTTCAGAAAAATGTTGACTCCGTGCTCTAGGTCAGAAATCTATTTTGTTCCAAACTTAAATTCTAATTTTCTTGAGCATTTATCTCGCTTATTCTGCCAACTTAATAATGTCAAAAACCTTTTTAGCATTTAAATTTACAGCGTTTAATTGCACGTGATATTTTTGCTCAAAAATTAAGCTTTGAAACCCAAACAATAACACGATTCTTGTGGAGAACTGCTATAAGCTTCATGCAAAATATCTTTATTGACTGTGTCTACTCCAATAAACCTGAAAAGAAAACTTCAACACTGCTTTTAATAACCATAAATTAAATAAAACATGTATCACAATAGCATTTATTCACAATGGAATATTTTTGAAAACAAGAGTCATTAAAAGGATTTACTATCTCTCTTACACTCTCTATCACCACAAGAAGAGACAACAGAAAAAAATATTTTAATAAAAGTGCAACATATCCTATAATGGAGGAGAAATACATAAAATTCCACTTTTAGATACATTTCTTTTTGTTTGAAACGTGGGGTCATTTTACAGTTCTTGGAAACAATTCTGTAGAGGTCCGTACGGCAAGCTTAATCTAGAAGCTATATTTAGACAGATAACTACGTAAGTATAATTGAATTTAATATCTGACTCCTTCAAAATATTGTACAGGTACAAATTTAACAAAACATAAAATAAGTAACACATTTTAAGTGGTGGCAAACAACTCGCTTGCATAGGTCGCGACTGGTTTCTTAAAGTTTGAATCCTGAATGACGTCAGGCAGAAATTTACATTTACAGGTGTTGCCACAATTCTTACAAATAATCTATTCAAATCAAGCATCTATAGTTAAACTAATTTCGTTTCTTAAATTCAAATGTATTTCCTAAATCGAATGTTTTTGAATGTGTGTTTAATGTAATTCTTAGTGTAACGGTAAAATAATAGTTTTTAAAACTTTGTACAATTATTAGTAGTTTGACTGATAATAAATCTAGCAAAATATCTCCTTTTCACATTCTTTGGTTGATCCGATAGTAACTGGCGGGTTGTTATCCGCAAGTATAACTTTCACGAGCCAGAAACTTTCCGATTGGACGAAATGCTTTTGATTTTAATCGAGTTTCTGGACGAAACTTGCTCTCCTAACGGGAACTTAATTCCGGTTGGAGAATAATGTCATGCAACCGAAAGGCATAACATAATGACGGCGCCAAGTGATCGATAAAATGGTGCTTGTATGGAACAAATATTGTGTAAGGTGATAACATAGGAAATGAGTTTTGCATTAAAAATGAACTTTATTATTTATTCAACATTCACATAAATTTCGTGACAAATAGAGTGCAGTTCCATAAGTATCCCTGTTTTAAGATTGTCTTTCATAGTATTTTGATTGCACTGCAAAAAATTGATTGTTGTCTTTACAGTAAAATACTGGCAGCAGAGGTTCCAGTTTAAAACTAAAATACATAGTAATAAACTGTAAGAGTGTTAATTTTAGACTTTATTGCTGTAAAGCAACAATTTTGCAGTTTATTAAAATAATTGTACAGTTTATTACCACAAAATTAGCTGCATTACTGTAAAAACAGCAATATAATACTGACAGCAGAGATTCCAGTTTAAAACTGTAAAACGCACAGCAATAAACTGTAGAATTAGTAATTTTAGTTTTTCTGTAAAGCAGCAATTTTAGTTTATTAGTGTAAAATTAGCAATTTTATAGTTTATTACTGTAAAATAAGGAAATAGTAAAAGTGTTTTTATTTTTTAATGCATAAATAATGTGCTCTCATCTTCCGACTTTCGAGATGTTAGGTCATACATCCAGCCGAAACATAAGAAAAGTCGCCAAATTTAAAGACGATGCCGAGAAATGGAAGGTACCACGTGACCTAGCCGTATGTATGTGAAAGGGCATACATCTGCAAACCGAGTCACTGAAACTCACTTGGCGACATTTTTAACCAATTAGGCACACTTTAAGAATTAATATTTAGATATCGGGGAAACTAGGAAAAATAATTTGATTCCAAAAACATGCTTTACAATGCTAGTTTGATTGTTACTTATTTAGGTATTTTTCATTACTACCCTATTGTTTGGTTTCCTGGACAGAAAAACTAAATAGCTTTAACAAGGAACCTTTACGCTACCATGAGAAATATGAGGAGCTTAACTTCCTGTCAGACTGTAGGTGGGATCAAGGAGGTATGTTTTTCTTCCAACAACTCCTTACCTTTTTAAGTCAAAGATATTCTAACATCACGTGAGAAGTGATAGTATCTCCCCATGTGACTGAAGACAGGAAAATGGTTTTGGTGGAATAAGTGGCGCAAACCAAAATAGCACATGGGATGAGATCCGAGAGTACCTCATACGCAGAATTACTCTTCCAACATACAATATATTCAAAGTCTTGGTGAATTCCTATTAACAATCTACAACGTTGGTTCCGTTCTGTTTTTCATGAAATTTGTCTGCTACGGTCATTGACGCCTAAGGGAGGTTTCCCGAAATATTCTCGATATGTTTAGAAAACAGTCTAAGGCACTCTCACAACAGCTTGAGGTGAATATTTTCTCTAGAACACATCAAGAATCCACACCAGTCTCACACTAAACTCTGAGTTTTGGTCCATGACTTGATTTGCATTTAATGCAAACATGTACATTTTCCTACTTAAATTTTTTATGGGTTGGACGAAATACCTTCTAAGCATAGAACTAAGTTCTGAAACTTTTGAAAAAACTAACACTCATGTTAAAAACTAAGCCTAGCTTCGAATCTATTTACGTATTGACTGCTGTCGCTAATTTCGTTCTTTATCTTCCAGTGCAAAATGTTTCTTAGAAACCTCTTAAGTATTTTTGATCTCACTTGGGGGTTTTTGACTCGTGTCCCCCTCCACTTTCTCATAGATATAATATAAAAAGCTTCGCAGGTTCGTGTTAATAAAACTCTTTAATTATAGACCCACTGTCCCCAAGTATTTACAAAACTATCTATCATATCTTCTCCTTACTACTTCATCACGAACAGAAGCCGATGATTAAGTCGCGAATTTTAACCTAAGACTAATTAGTAAACTAATAAAATGGTGTATTTACTACATTTAACTTATTATCGTTAACTGAAAATGAGAAAAATAAAACTTTAAATTTTAACATGATAAAGATACGCTTGAGAAACCTATGACAAAATAATAATTTTCTGTTACGAAGCCTAATTGCAATTCTATATATATTTGCAATAAAACAACAAATTATTAATCCTCATGAATGTGTAACTTAACAATAAAGTTCTTATTTATATAAGCTAATATGAAGTTCAAATGCAATAAAGTATTAATAAAACGCTTAACACCGAAAGCTTAGCTTTGAGATATTTTTAATGCTAAACAAAACACTAAATTCGGTCGCCGCATGAAACAAATGTATTAAAATAGATTTGCCAAACAATAAGTATGCTTAAACGCGTCCGTAATTCTCCTCTACATTTTATCTTTATTCCAAATACACACGCAAACACTTACAGAGTACAGTTCATTGAATGATTAAAATAAAGCAGGTATATATTCATCTTCGTACTTGCTTAGTGGGCAATGAAGCATAAAAATCTTTCGATAGCTTTTCTCACGAAGGTTTCACTTGTCAAATATTTGCAAGCGAGCAGATAAACGCATAATAATATGCAAATGTTTTAGCAACATCACGCAAATCTTCGGCTCATCTAAAATCAATAAAGTTTCTCAAAACCATTGCTTCAGCGTTCAAGATGAATTTTTCTTTCCGTAGTAATCAAACTCTTTGGAGGCAAAGAGTAGAATGACGTATTCTTGAAGTTAATTGCATCCCCCAGTTGTTTATGAATTTTCTTAGCCAGTGCGTGATGCGAAATGGCTAAACGCAAGAAACGCATTAAAAGTTGTCAAGCGTTTAATGCTTTAATCGAAAGTTTTGTTTTGTAACTCATGAAGGAAAAAATGCGTTAATTTATTTCCAGCAGCTTATGAAGTGCAAAATAATTTGAGAGATTGTAGGAAACTGAACATCTCTTATCCAACAAAATCTAATTAGAAATGCATTTTTTATGTTAAAGTACAAAATATCTTTCTTTTTCGATGAAAGCTAAACAAAACGGAATTGTAATCAGTTGTTCAATAACTTTTCAATTTATTTAAGGCTAAATAGGTCGGGTTTTTTTTCCATTGTCCGATATTTCTGTAGTTATTTCATTCAGTAGCATCAATATGAATCCTAGCTCTTCGTGCGAAAACTGCAATTATTACTGCAAAGTTATTATATCAAAGACTAATTATCAAAGACTAGATTTTAAATTTCGTTATCTTATGGAGTGTTTGCTAGAAGTTAAAGCTTATATTTTTTCATAGCGCACTAGCCTACGTAAAACATTCATACATAGGTTGCATGCGACCTGCTGAATCGTATAAATGTAATCTAAAAACATTTAAAAGGAAAAATAGAGAAAAAATAAAGTGTAAACTAAAAATTCTGAAAAATACACACAAAACTATAATGTTTATCAACATCTTATCCTTCAAAAAGATAGGAAGGATTATAAGTTTGGTTGCTTATTGAATAGGGGGTAAAATACATGGGGTAAGTAGAAAACCTAAATTGCACACAAAAAATAAAAATAAAAAGGTGAAATTCATTACTAATGTATTTTAATAACCTTCCACATGATAGATAAAAATAGTTGAAACCAAATAGTTTGCTGATATACTGGAGATCCCCATAATAGCACACTGTCATTTTCACGCTGTCTTCTTTTTTAATAAATAATGATATTTACATGGTTGTTTAGAAACTCACACACCAGGAATTCTCAGAATATCCTTTATCTTTTGGTTGTTTAGTCATTACTCACCAGTAGCTTAATTTCAAAAATAAGCACTAGTCCATAAGTGTAGTAATACAGTGTGATTATATTTATCGCAATTGATCCTATAAAGATTTATTAGGGTTTAGTTTCAAGTATGAGCGAGATACTGTAAAACTTCACTTAGACTGCATTTATTGGTTCACACAGAGGGAACAATACACAGACAGGTTTGTATGACTCAATCATATTAAAAGTCCTTGTAATTCCATGCGTAACTTTAGTAAGATAATATTTTTTCTTGTTCATTTTTTTTTTTTTTGATGATTTTGTTCATACTGGCTTTACCTTTTAATTTTTGACCCTTAGTTATAGTATTTTCTACCAGATGAGCTGCCCGACGTAGTACGGTGTACTTCAAAAACATAAGTTGTATCAATTGACGCATTTTCAATAATCAGGCTTAGATAAAAGTAAAATAAAAAGGTGTAAATTTCTCGTTAACGAGTGGAAAAGAGCAATTTTTTAACTAAAAATTTTAATTTAGACCTCTTAAGATTTTTTTAGTTTTAAAAAATCTGCCATTGTTAAATCTCAAACGTTCCGTTTCAAGGATTTTCAATAGAAAAACCCTCCTTAGGTGGTCAAGCTTAAATTCCTAGTGTCTTTTCTTGAGCAATAAGGGACATCTGCACCAAATTTGTCAAAGATCAGATGCAAAGTGAATTTGCATAAGGAAAGCACCCAGGGGTTTTGAACCCTCCCCCCCCCCCCCTCAGGGATGAAAATACCCATGTGAGTTTCTGAACATTAAATTACCTCTGTGAGCAATTCGGCAAATACAGATCCTATGCAAGCTGGATTTTTATAAGGAAATCTCCCCTACGAGGGTTGTGACATCCAAAGGGAGACGAAAATACCCTATGTGAATTTTAGAACTTTAAGAAGTCTGTGTGTGCGGGCCAAATTTGGTAAAGATTCGACGTAAATTGTGCATTTGTATGAGGAATTAAAAACACATACAAACATAAACCCATTTTTATATACACTCAAGAGCCAAAAGATTATGACGGCAAGGGTGGAGCGAAATTTTTTTTTGATAAATAATTTTGAGAGAGGTGGGAAAGCTGTTCTATTAAATCAACATCCTGAATATAAAATATCTTTTAAAAATATTGATATTTAATACTGCCCCAACAATATTGAAAATTTTAAAAAATCATAGAAATTGCCATTTTTCAGATTTTTTTTTTTACTTTTTTTTCGATAATAATTTTTGGTCTGTATAGAAAAGTTATTCTATGCAATAAAAATCCTGGATACAAATATCTTTTAGAAATATTAATATTTAATTATGCCACAATAATGTTAAACATTTCACAAAATCATATAAATTGCATTTTTTTTAGATACATTAGTTAAACTTACAATCACATTGACGACAATGATTAAAATATCTAGTTATACTGGTCTGTTATGTCATTTGGTGTTAAAAAATGGCATTTGTTTGCGTGACTCCAAACAAGTTTTAATAAATCCATCCCGTCTGATAGGTCCACAAACCGAAGCGGACGCTTCAGTTACTAGTTCCACGCACCTTTCAGTGGCGTGATTGTGGCAAGGGAATAGCTTGGTATGGGATACTATGATATTATTTGTAGTTTGTGGATTCATGATGCACCCTGAAATAACTTGATCATTAAACTGCTTGGTTAACGGCGGCTCAGTGACTGTCACATTAGCCCAATTTATTATATCAATGCATTCAGTAGCTGCGAAGTTGAACTTAGGAATTTCAAACATGCCTTGAAGGTTTCTTTACCTGCCGTGCCTTTAAAATTCTGCGCAATGCCAAAACTTGTACGTCCTGCCTGTCTTCAGCTAACATTGCAATAATAATATTTTCGGGATGTCAAAATATCCGTTTCGTTGACAGCTTTCGATGACAGCTTTTAATGAGTTCGACAATATTATGGTTTTATGCAAATGCTTAGCTCCGAAGATACACTGTTAAAAAAAACCTGAATTTTCAGCAAGATTTTTACTGATTTTAACAGTAAATTTCCGTTTTCGATTCAAAACAGAACTTTTCCTTGAAAAAACGGAACTATTCCGTGAATTACCAAGTTGGAGAAACAAAAAACGGAATTTACCCGGTTTTGTGGTTGAAATATACCGAACGAGAGAGTTAGAGACAGTCTGAAGAGACTTGGCGCGTGCGCAGAAACGACGGAGTTTTCGGCAGCATAAATGATTCATAACTGAATCAAAGTGCGTAGCAAAAGTAACGCAAAGTCATCGAGAATTAATATGCATGTTTAAGCTTCTGAAAGCGACTTGTATTATTCGCATTAGCATGGAGAAGAGGACATCTGTGTCTCGTCGTTTGGATAGACAAAAAACATCACATGCGAATGATATTTACTCGTATTCCTCCAGATGTTATTATGTGTGCCATTTTGTTTCAATTTGAAAATGCTTCGTCGAAGAGCGTTGACTATTGTTATAGCATTCGAAGAAGAATTATTCCAGGATTCTGCGTAGTTAATCAAATTGACTGGAAAAATAATTTGGATCTTTTCATGTGATTATTCGGTATCCAGCATTTACTAGCTCAACATTTTTAAGAAGACTTCGTTTATCGCAATGGATAGAACCAAAATGGGCAACAAAAGGGCGTGTTAGTATATTTTAAAATCTACTCGCTCTATTGTTGCCTTTTTTGAGCAACTTTCATTCCAAATTGGAAGTAAGAATTTTTATTTTTGTTACTGCTATTTTTATTTTAATCTGAGTCCAGACTTAACAGTTAGTTATTTCATGATGTAAACCAATTGTGCATTTTAGGAGTTGCATGTATAAACTTACTGGTGCTGAGGGTTAGCAAAATTTAGTGAAATGATTTTTGTAATTTTATATCAAGATTTAAAAGCTTAGTTTCAAAACTTAGCTTTTTTACTTTATGACTTTACTTCGTTAATGTGACGAAATTAATGTTGTCAAAACTACGAAAATGATTGTCAATTTGACGATACTAGGATAAAGAAATATTTCGCTACATTTGACGAAATGTTCGCTCGGGGAAGTTCTTGGAAGTGATTTCATCAAAAACGAAGAAAATTCGTTAATTTTGAGAGTGCATTTCTGAAAGTGTTGATCACTATGAACACCATAACGTAAATATATATGAAAATAGAGGAAATCAGTAACAATACAGGATTTTTTTTTTAAGGAACCACGAATGTTTCAAATTCAGAAAGGAAAAAAAGAACTTTCGGAAGAACTTAATTTTTATTCAAAGAGAAAATATTTTTAAAAGAATGCACCTTGTTAATACTTTTTAATTTTTTGGAAGTTATGCGCTCAGAAATACTATGCATTGATCATTCCATCTTCAAAATATTTGAGTATTTTATGCGAGATTGATGTAATCTTTTCAAAAAAATCATGTTATTTTAATGAACTAAAATTTTTATTGAAAAAAAAAAAAAAAGCCAAATCTTGTATTGCTTTAGTATTTTTTTTAAAGGCAAGATGTTTAAAAGTTTGATGTATATGAGCGGATATTTTCAAACTTTTTCTAAAAAACAAAATTCGTAAGAGTTTTAAGTTTACATTTTTGCTCATCATTTTGTCTTATATATATATATATAATTTTCCGGCGAGCTAGTTTACGCTCCTTTTTTAATTGCTCTATTTTTCTGTTTCTCATTTTCCCATATTTTAATCACCCACATTTTTACGTTATAGGCTTATACGTATACGCCTATACTTATATATGCAAGATGGAAAATTATTGAAATTTTGCAAAATAAACAAGCGCTTTTATAACAGCTTAATATTAATAGCAAATTATATATGAAAGTTTAATAAATTAGTCCTTTAAGTGGCGCAAAATGTGTAGATTGGAAAAAACAACAAATGAACAAATTGAAATTTTAAGAAACTTTAGAGAAACATTTGAAAATTTACGAAACAATATAAACAAATAAAAAGAACAAACGAAAAAGATAAGGCAGCACATTACCCATGTTTGTTCTTTTTATATGTTTATATTGTTTCGCAAATTTTCAAATGTTTCTTAAAATTTCAATTTGTGCATTTGTTGTTCTACACAATCTACGCATTTTGCGAAACTTAAAGTACTAATTTATTGAACTTCCATAGATAATTTGCTATTGATATTAAACTGCTATAAAAGCGCTTGTTAATTTGCAAAATTTAAATAATTTTCCATCTTGCATGTATACATATAGGTCAAAGCGTATAGGTATAAGCCTATAACGTATAAGCGGGGATAATAAGAACCGAAAAAATGAAGAACGGAGAATTACGAAACGGAAAAATGCCTAACGGAAAAATGACGAACGCTCCGTTCGTCATTTTTCCGTAAAATCACGGAAATATAATTAACGAAACGGAAACACTCCGGCAACTCAGCTGCCGTATAGTTTTTCGTTATTTTCAGGAAATTTTTTAACAGTGTACATAAAGACTGAGTCTTAATTGAAAACCACATAGGTGCATAAACTTTAATTATGAAAGTTGCTAGAGTCACTAAATTTTCAGAAGGCGCTGTCGAGGAAATATGAAGTCGTAGAATTATATTCCCCACTGTAAGCCAATGAGAATGTACTAGCTTGTCGGGGTTTCTTTTAGACAGACCTTCAGAACAAGATCCATAATTAACTACTTCACATATTTCCAACAAATAGAGTTGATCTGTGGTTAAGTATTTTTATAGGTAATTTTCGGGAGTGTACAACAAATCTTTTTAAATGCCTTAACCGGAAGGTGGTCTTTGAACCCTGAGTTGCCATCCCATGACATCCCTAACGTGTTCTATCAGATAGAGATCCGGTGAGTTAGGCGGCCAGAATATTAAATGAAATTCAGCATCATGTTCCTACAAACACTCCAACACAATTTGAGCCTTATTACACAAGGGTTGTCCTGTTGGAAAATTCCATTTCCAGGTGGAAAAACAGATATCTTGTAATGATCCGCAAAACTGGATGGAAAAACTGGTCCGCAATGATGTCCAGATATCCAACAACATACATGATCTGCTCTACCACAACCATGGGTTCCAGAGAC
Organism: Uloborus plumipes; assembly: GCA_038373865.1. Classification (NCBI taxonomy): domain Eukaryota; kingdom Metazoa; phylum Arthropoda; class Arachnida; order Araneae; family Uloboridae; genus Uloborus; species Uloborus plumipes. Next base: position 66,180 of record JAXGGA010004882.1, on the reverse strand, counting down.
GCTCGAAAGAACGTCCCCCAAAGCATAATACTGCCACCACCGGCCTATGTATGACCTACTGTACAGTGAGGGAACAACTGCTCGCCGGCGTATCCTGACATGACCATTGGCGTGATGAATAGTAAACCGTGATTCATTTAACCAGGCAACTCTCACCCACTGATCCATGGTTCAGTCATGCTGTTCCCGGGCCCAGGGCAGGCGCAGTTGGCGATGATGCTTGGTCATCAAAGACACAAGAGTGGGACGTTAGCTGCGTAGCCTCATATCCAACAGTGTCTGCTGAATAGTGTGCTCCGATACTATTCTACTTGATCCTGCATTGTATTGAACTGTCAGTTGAGCCACTATCTGGTTCCGGTTTTCACCAAGCCAGACGATATCCGACGACATCATTCTTTGGTAACGTATGGATGTTCAGTATCATGTCATCTACTGATGGTTTCACCGTCATTTATCCATTTTGCATAAGTACTAACAACCGTAGATCGCGAAAAATCCACGAGTCTTGCAGTTTAAATACTTGTTCCGAGCCTTCGAGACATCACAATCTGCTTTCTATCAAAGTAGATTAGATCCGCAGCATTTCCAAGCACAGGTTACACACAGGAGTAACTGAAATAAATGTTCTTCAGACCCTCCAGCAGTAGTTAAATACCACTTCCACATTATCAGGTACCTTCTACGTCATCCAGGCAAGTTCATTACAAAATGTAGGGGTGGTCATAACGTTTTGGCTCTTGAGTGTACATATAGATTTAAATCAGTTTAAAATAAGTCTGTTTTACTTGAGTTACATTTTTATCACTTGAAACTACATTTTCAGGTTATCGATTACAGAAAGAGCATGGGTCTTTTTTTTACTTAATTTAGTAGCGAAATGAAACATAATTTAAGATAAAATACTGAACTGATCCCCAGATTAGTCACAAAAATTCTTACATATATTTATTTTTAATCCTGGAATGTTTTATTAATGAAACTTAACTACACTGCAGCGAAACTAAATCACTTTCTAAAATAATCGATTCAAGTTTTTTTGTTGGAAAACATATTTTACTGAAAAATTTATGAATACTATTGTTTGCTCATTTTACTCATTTTACATGTCTCTAAATTTATTCGTACACATATGAAAACAAATACGTTTCGTAACAGAAATAACCATCCGCGCAAAAGAACTGTACCCAAACAATTATGACTCTGTGTCAGAAAACCCCGCCGAAAAAATGACAAAAAAAAAATCTAAAAGTCGAGCTAAAAGAATAAAAAGGCAGAACTGCCGCTTGATAGAGCACCCGTAACATTTTTGCCTTCCAAACTTACAAGTCCCATTCCTACCAGAAATATTGAATGACAACAGAAAAGGCTATCATTTGTATCCCCAATGGAGGGGGGGGGATCTCAGTAAAAAGCGAAATAAAGAATGAAACCGAATGTGAAATCGCAGATATAGATTGACAGTGTGTAGCTGGATTGAACGGAACCACCGTCTACCGAACGAAGTGTAAAAGCGATATTTCGGCGAGACAAAAGAGTAAAGAATAGAGAGCAAGCCATATCGCGTTTCCGCTTGAAGGAACAACTAGAATAGAGCTGCCAGAACAAGCCGGGTATCTTCTAGTCTTCCAACTTTAGCTTCGTCTTTTCGGTGGACAAAGAAAAAATTGAGCTACAAAATCTAAAACACTTGATTCAAGTCAAGATGGTTTTAACTTCCAAAAAAAAAAGAGAGAAAGAAAGAAAAACAGGAAGGTTTTTGGCTTAGACGCTGTAGTAGACATTGTAAATTTTGTCTTGCGCAATTTGATAGAAGCATTTCTATAGAAGTACGGTTTTTTTTAATAAATATTTTCAATCAACTAAGTCTGTATATGCAAATTTTAAATCCCAGAAAGCTATCAGATCTATTATTGAGTTGCAGTTTTTTGACCAGATATGTAAGTAAGATTGTTTTTGCAGCCATGTTCTCAATAATACCAGTAATCCAGACTCAAAAATTAGATGTAGTTGATACTGTTTTCGTTCTCTTTTGTCAATAACTTTTTGTTGATTCCTAAAAATAAAAATTTGTCACTTTGGTTAAACTAATTGTATTTATTAAACATTTCATATAATCCAAAACCAAGCACATATGCGATGCTGAATAAATAAACACTTTAAACTTGCAGTATATACATACCTATAGTATCCCGAGTAGCAAACTTCGCGTCATAAATACGTTGCAAAACGATTGTCAAAGTTGTGATAACCATTTTTAAATGTTTTGAAACGATTAAACGTTATGTGTGCTACTTCGGATATCAGATTTTAAGACAAAGTACACGTATATTGTCCAAAAAATTGCTTCATTAAGAGCGATCAGTTCTGCTTTTGTGCTTTGTCTTTTGCATGCAGTTTACTGCAGGGCAATTCCATCGTTATAGACGTAACAATCGCAGACTTTGAACACAAATAATTCTGGTATGGGCTGATGAAAGTCTTCAATTTTTTTTCCTGTAGTGTAACTTGATGATGTTTATGCTACATTGAATTTGCGTGCAGATTGCTTAATTACAAAAAAATACAGAAATTAAAAACTGCCTGTTACAGACGTAATTCACAAAACAGCAAAATCTCGACTATGCCATACAACTTACAATATTCCTCTGAATTATACAGAAATTTTGAACTTTTTTTTATTAATACGTGTTCTAGAGACTTCAAGCTTTCTAAAACCATAAAGATTGTGTGGATTTTGACTGCCGAATTTGTGAAAAAAATTCATAAACTTGTTACGGACGAAACAAAGTGGTGTTACAGACGTAACATCTCTGATTTGAAAGTAGAAAACAGTATTTTAAAGCAGGAATAAACAAAGATTTTTGTGCTAAAACAATACAGTAGCATTAATTAACACATTATTTGAATATTTTAAGTTATACTGTAACAGTTTTAGAAAATTTGGGTAAGTCTGGGGGAGTTGAGAGCATATGCCGATATGTCAATATGTAACAATAAATTAAGGCATCTTAAGACAATTATTTCCAAGAAAGATTGACACAAGAAAAGTTTAGAAGGGCCTTCACACAAATTTATTTATTTGTATTCTTAAAATTAATGCATAATGGGGCTGCTACATAAAAAAATCGGGAAAAGTAAATTCCTCCCTGGAATCAGTGATTGGTCTTAGGAGAACTTAAAAATTTGAAAATGTTGGATGATATAGCAGAATACTAGTACTAAACTAAAATTTAACCTTCTTGGTGACAGTTGGTCAATTTTGATATATATATATATATATATATATATATATATATATATATATATATATATATATATATATATATATATATATATATTTTGAATGAAAAAATGTGTCCTTTTTCGTCCGACGTTTTCGAAATTCGAACAGCATTTTCGTATTCTGTTCGAAAACAATGCATTTCGCGGGCTTTTGGCAAATTCGCGATGTTAGCCCACCGTTCTTCCAATTTTGGCGTCAGCTTTGACACATTTTCCTGGGGCATATAAATAATTTTAACTTTTTCAGCAATGGAGTTTGCACACTGAAAAAAGGAAAGAGCGTCGTTGACAAATGCTGTTCTAGACCTTACTCTCTGCCAAACCTGGTGCTTGACCATACCCTCAACTCCATCCACAGCTCCCTTTCCATGTGACGTAGCAAAAAAATGCCAGTTGAGGTATAAATTATAATCAGTTATACCATATGTGTATTTTATTAATCTTAAGAAATAAATTTCAATTACATGCCGACATAATTAAAAATTTCAAAATCAGAGTACCAGAAACTTTAGTACTCGTACCATATTATGTTATATACATGTATTGCTCATCCTGTGCTTTTTACCTATTTAATTGGAAATTTACTTTTGCTACGGACGTAACATGAGCCATTTGTTATGTTCGAAATGTTACGTCTGTAACAGCATTAATTTAAAAACTAAATCAGTTGCAATATTTTTAACTATGGTGGGCAATTACTCTAAGAATTTGCCAAAAGGACCATTAAGGGTTTTTTTTAATTTTGATTTTTTAGGACGTAATGACAACTTTTGCTTCTTTTTTTTTTTACAGACGTAACATCAAACTTCTTTTTTTCAAACTTCAATTACACCATTTAGATCAATTCAAAAGAAATTAATGAATGCATATTATTATAGTACCGTCTTAGTAGTTAAAATTGTGCTACAAGTAGTTATTTTTGTTTTTATTTTTCGATGAGAAATATGCATTTGAAAATGTGTTCTTTTTTCTGATTTTTTACAAGTTCGTGAATATCGTACTTCCAACTAAGAAAACAAGTATTATTCTAACTCTCACCAAAAAACCAATGCAGGATTCTTAAAATATACATCTTGAGCTTTAAAATGATGTATAACATAGCAACATTACTTCAATATGAATTTTTGACCAATTGGTTTCACTTTTCATGGAATGGCCCTGCACTCTTCCATCAGTACCACTCCAAACTCTGCACATTATATAAAAACTATGATTCAACCAACAATTGCTATAATTCTCTTTTTATGCTTTTTAATCGCACAAATTGCATTTCCTATTCATGGAGCCCAATGCAATTCTTCTAAAATTGTGAAGTGTATTCCTCTTTCTAAAGAAGTATAAGAAATACAGGGTGTCCACCCCAATCGTGGCCCAATAGCTAATTTCTAAACCGTTAGAGATAAGCATATAGTTTATTTAGAAAATAATCTCCAAATAACGAAAGGAATTTTGGGTCTATTCAATGTTTTTCAAAAAATCAAATTTTGAAAGAGTTACGAAATTTAAATTTTTATACATCGAGGGAGCGATCTCTCGATGACGTCATAAAATAATGCAAAATCTTGATTTTTCAAAGCGTCATAACTCAGTCAATTTTTGTGGTAGAAGAGTGATTTGTTTAAAATTTTAAACGTTACAGTGTCAAAAATGTTTTACTAAAGATGATTGATAGGACTGGGGGCTGTATAAAAATTTAAATTTCGTAACTCTTTCAAAATTTGATTTTTTGAAAAACATTGAATCGACCCCAAAATTCCTTTCGTTATTTGGAGTTTTTTTTTTTCTAAATAAACTATATGCTTATTTCTAACGGTTTAGAAATTAGCTATTGGGCCACGATTGGAGTGGACACCCTGTATAATGGAGAGCTTTAAAAGTTCTATATAATCGTCACTTGTTCTATAAAGCCGTAGACTTAAATTGTTGAAGTTTATTTTTTTCCAGCTCACTGATATATCTAGCACACACGTCTGATCACTTTCTCATAAATTTAAATGTCAGGTGCGGCAAACTGTGATTGACTGAGCTTCACAAATGTTTATTTAAAATCCATTCACCGTTTGAGCATTAGAATTTCAGAGCCTGTTCATCTCTCGGTATATATAACTACAACTGCCTCAACCGTGCTGCTGTGTTCGGGTCGATTTCGACCCAAAAGAAATTTCATTTGGAAATAAAATTTTGAGTGACGTTGGTACAGCATTGTTATTTCATGAATGTGTGTTACTTTTTGTTTCAGTTTTAAACATAACTTTGCTTGACAAAAAAAAAAGTGTACTAAAACGTGTTCGATTCTTTGTGGACCCGTACGATTACAAGGCATATATGGGATAAACAAAAGTACATTTTCCTTGTTTTTATTATGTAAAATTCATGAAAAAATAAATTAATTATTTATTAATTGTTTCATACATTTTTGTATGATTATTTCTCTATTTTAGTTTATTCATTTATTTTGTTGACTACCAAATTATCTTTTTTGTGCATTGATACCGGTGACAGTGAAAATGTTTGAAGACCAATCATTATGGCATTGAAAGCGCTGTATATTTGTTAGCAACTTAAACGAAGAAAAGCAGTTGATCTCTATTGGAAACGTAGGTGACCAGTCCGACTGTGAGAAAAGATTACTTCAAGCTTGATTCAAGACAAAAGAAAAAAAATCAAACTAATAAAAATGAAAAAAAAAATGTCAATATAAAAACATGTCACAAAGCATAGTTGTTAAACTACTGAAAACCTATCAATAGTTCCATGTTTTCTTGAATGGGAAATAGAATAATCAATCATTCTCAGGGCACGTATAACTCGTTATTTTCAGTTTTTTAGTCACTCCTGTGCAGTTTTTCACATACGTGCAGCGCTTGCTGCACAGGATCTTATCTTCCACCGATACCGGAGTGCAAATAAAGCGAACCTTATTTGGCTGCATTTTGCATTTCTAAGTTGTCAAATCAGGGGAAAAAATGGCAGCGTACACTTCTATTTTTCTTTTTGAATTTATGAACTACATAAATTTGCCTTTTAAAATGATAAACAACTTTTTATATACATATACCAGTAAACTACAGTGAACCATGAAGAAGCAAAAATTACTACAAAATTTGTTCAGGTAGTTTTAAAAACACTCTTCTGCAAATAACTTTTGCTAAGCACTGCTACCTGGTGATAACTAACTGCTTGTTGATAAGGCTTAATCAACAGTTATGCTTTCTTATGAAAATGAAGTCCCAGTACCTTGTAACTTTTTGTAAAAAAAACATAAAAAAATGTGTGAACAGTCTTTTTTGTCTGCACACTCACCTTTATAACAGAACAACTACAATTAGTTTTTTTTTTTAATAACATGCTTACTCACATTTATTATTGCTGTAAAAATGCACTACTAAACAAATTTGCAACTTTGAAAAATACGCGAAAGAAAAAAAAAATGAGGTTCTTTTGTAAGGAAAAGAGATTATTTACGTTAATCAGTCTTCATTTTATAAAAAAATCACCATACTTCCACACAAATATGAACATGCACATATTTCCGATTTGGGGGCTATTTTAATAAAATATAACTATTCTAATCTTTTAAAACTATAATTTGTTTTGCTACTAATTAGTTTTGCCTTTCATATTCTTCACATTACACATGATAACACTAAAATAGGCAAAAACTTGTTACAAAGCAAAACTTATCTTTCAGGAGAAAAATCCTAATTAAGTAAAAGTTTTAAGCACTTTTTTTCCTTGACAATTTATCGCCCATGAATTTAAAATTTATTTTTCAAAGCAGAGATAACAGTCCTAGAGCTGAAAAAAACGAAACCCCATAGTTGAAAAATTATTAATTGACGGAAGAATTATGCTCAGATTTTTATCTTCTTAATTTTTGCTTCAATTATTATTTCCCTTTTCTCCAAAGGAAAACAAATGAGAAAGATACCATTAATTCTGTTTCTTTCTAAATGAAAAAAAAAGAAAAAAAAACACAACGTTTACAAAGAATTCTCCCGCTAATCATTGAAAGAGGAAAGTTGCAGGTAGAAACATTTTGAACCTTTAATTATTTTATTAATAGCTTCCAGTATTCCTCGCATAGCCTTTTTCTTGTTTTCTCCCAAAATGTAAAATTCTAATTTGTTAAATAAAGTAGGAAAAAATAATTCAACCCTGAGAAAAAGGATGACAGTGAAATAAATGAACTGCTTGTTTTCAATAGGAAAACATTACTAATTTAAATTTTGAGAACATTTACGACATAAGCATTTCTTAACATTTGAAACAATAAAGGTCTTGATTATTTAAAACAGTTACTAAACTAAACACCTATTTTTCTTTAACTGTACGTTGATTGAAATGTTTTTGTAAATCTAGTTTATCGAGTAGTATGTAAATTTCCATTGCGCAATTAAAAACGTTTAACTTTTCAATTAACTCAAAAAAGTCACTTTACTTCAAGAAATATCTATGAGTATGTAGTCTGCAAAGAGGCAATGTTTCGATACTTATTACCCTCTCTGAAAGTATTTTTTTACCGTAAAAAATGTGAAAAAGGGACATTTTTACGTTATTAACTTTAACGTTTTTTTTTTATTTTTGAGATAACTTGCTGAAAAATAGCGTTAGCAACAAGATATTTAAAGTAATTTTGATGGTAATGTCCTTTTTACAAATACGGTAACTTTCTTCATCGTTAAAAAAAATATCTATCGAAAATAAGTGTAACAACAAGATATAATAGCGTTAAACACAAGTGAAATATTAACTGCATGCTGTAACTTTTTCAATGTTTCGAAAACGGATAGATGCTACTTCAGATATCATCCAAAAAACAATGAGGCAAAACTTTTCAAAAGTCACAAAACCTCTCAAAAAATTGCGGAATTCATTTCAGTACACTTTTTTTTAACAAAACTTATTCAGAATAAGTTTCGTAAGCATCCCGGCTACTAGAAAACATTTTGTCTGAACTAAAATGTCAACAATATATACCTGGAATATGCAGTGCAAAAGTATTCCTCTAAAAAACATAAATCTCAATTGGATAAAATAGTTGAGTGCTTACAAGTTATTCAATTGTGCCACTTGTAAAGGGTACAGATTTAGATTGATTGGTCAATTTATGATGGCTTCGACGATTGGGAAAATACCTCGAATTTTGTACAAAAAATATACTTTTCTGATCAGCGTTTTCCGGACATTGCTAAAACGTTAGCAACTATATTGGAAGGACAATTATCTAAATGCAATAATCAATGAAGCTATGAAATTAAGTACAACTAATTGTACAGCTAGTTAATTCTGCTAAAAATACTTTCTTGAATAACATGTCGGATTTTCTTTTAATGCAGAGGAAATACATTAAAATGAAGAGCGAGTTTACATTCATGCAGCTTTTCGTTGAGCCCCATAAATGATTGGATAACCCAGAATTTACCACGTGAAGGTGATTGAGTTTTGCCCTGACCCTTCCCAACCAATCAGCAATTATTGTACACAAGCTCGGCTGCACGGTCTACGAAGAAAATATAATTCAAGTCAAGTGACGCATCTTCAACAATCAGGCTTAAAAAAAAAAGAAAAATTCCCCAGGAAAGCGTTATTTTATTGCTCAAAATTTTAACTTAGAGTTATTTGGATTTTGGATATTGGAAACATTTCCTTTCACCATTTTTCTGCAGAAAATACCTATATGAGGGTTTTACCCTTTACAAGATGTATATTTTAAGTAATGAGAATAAGTCCACAAAAGATAATTTATTAGCGATATCGCTACAAAATTTTAGTCTTCAAAATATGCTCCTTGTCTTATTTTTGACGAAAGAAGAAGCAGATAATCTTTGTTAAAATGTAATTCGGCTGTATTTAGTTAACCGTGATGTTAACGAATATAATTTAAAGTTTTAAATTTCGCAGGAAACGAAATTATCACAGCAGCTATTGATGTGTTCAGTGGATGCTACAATGAGGATTACGAAGCGTTTACACCAACACAGTTCAGCAGGAGACGTTTTCACGCTTCGTGCGCTCCCTGGGAGTCACCAACCGAAACATCCTTTAGAGCATGTGTGCAAGCCCTTTTGACATCACCTAGGGTCCCTTGTTGGCGCCCTTTGAAGACAGTTCTCACTTTGGGGAAGAAGAAAACGTCTGCCGGAGAGGGGTAGGCTAGGCAAGGTCTGGGCTTTAGGGAGACTGTGGGAGATCTTTTGAAATGGCCACACGGTTTTGCTTCTGAACGTCTGCTTAAACAAGGGGTGGCCAACCTTTTTAGGGAGAGTGCCACTATCTGGAGAGAAAAAGCTCAGCGTGCCACATTGAATTTTTCCAACAAACTGAAAATATTTAAAAAGTTAAAAATATATTTTAGGTTGGCTGACTATGTAATTCTTACTCAAATGAAACATTGTTTCACGTCAATCTGAGCAATTGAAATCTAAATGATAATAAAGATAAAACAAGTCCGAACTTAAGAGTTATCGTTAATAAACACTTTTATAAGTTCTGTCAGTTGACTTACTCTCGAAAAAGATACAAATAGCATCAAACATTCTATTCTAAAAATTAAACAGTCCGTACTTAATGTGGTTTATGACTCTGTATCTTTTTTACCAAGTCTGTAGTTTTAGTATTAATTCTTGAGAATCCTAAGAAGTTTAAGTGTTTTAAGTGCTATCAATTAATAGTCAACGGTATTTAGATTTTTCCGCGTTCATAACAAAAAATATTTGCTTAGAAGTGTATTTTGAACCAAATCTACAACAGCATCAGAGGGCTCAAGTCTGTAAATGTGAAAAAAAAATGATGGTACAAATTTCCAAATTTCTCTATAACGTGGATGACTTTATGCTGAAGTAAGCTCTTATATTTGATTACCAATGCAAAAGGTCAGTAATTCTGATTTGGATTTCAGAAGGGTAACAAGTAGTGTCTTGCAGAGAAATAGACAAAGAATTTGAAAAAATCTGTATTTTTTAAGATCCTGAAAATTATCAAACCTAACACTGAATGTATACTTAAAATAAGTGTAAAATGTTCTCCATATATCATTGGAAAATCATTAAATTTGGGTTGATACTTTCAGTATTAAATTTAATGTTTTATCCTTTTTTTTCCAAAGCAGAGAGAAAGAAACTGAAGTTTCACCATAAAAGAACGTAGATGGCCTATACTGGTTTAGGACATTTTTTTTGTACTGTCTTAAATTTAAATTAATTAAACGCCGGATAATAAGAGATGACATAGCTAAATTCATTTGCTATTCTTCATCCTTAAGTAGCAAGTCCTCATTTTTTTCCTTCCAGACATTTTAAAAAGCTCACTCCCTAATATTCTAAAATCTTATGACTATTTTTCCTTTTTACAGCTATTGCACATTTCAATGAAGGAGTAACTTGCCATGCTCTCCTCTTTCTCCTGGGGAAAGTTCATAAAACATTCAGAGCTCTAATTCGTAGTCTGTTAAGTCAATGAACTCTCTCTACACACGGTCACCAGCAGAGAAAAAGTCTCATTCTTTGGCAAGGAGTTTGTGATAAATAATTCGATAATACTTTTGAAGTTTTCTTCCGAAAGTATTTTCAAGTAATGTAACAAAAACAATTTAAGGATCTCCATCGGTGCAACCATACCGAGCTTTGTCCAATCTGGTTTCCTAAATTTTACTTGCCGAGTTAACTTTTTGAAAAAAAATCATCACCCGTAGCTGAAACTATTCCAGATCAAGAATCCATTCTGCAGCATCGAAAGTTTCATTCGTGTCAAGCACAAATAATGTTTTACAAAGCATTATCTGTAGCGTCACAGCTTTCGTTGGAAGCTAACGCTAAGTAGGGGAGACTGGGGACGGTTGTGACAGTCGTCATATTAGCTAAACCATAATTAATACCTGATTGAAGCAAAGTGAAAGAGTATCAGCATGTTTGCCTGAATGTGTGTCAAAGCATTGCGGTAGCCATCGAGCGACATTAACGCTAGCAGAGGGGTTGGTTATTTTTTAACAGTTAAAAGTAAGTTTTTTTGTTCGATGTGTTTTAGTAATTCCTGTTGAATGGGTACAGATAGAGAAATGAAAGTTTTCTCCTCGTTAGTAGTGAACCTTAATACTGAAATAGCAGGGATTACTTTTTATGTAGGCTATTTTGTATTGCCATGGCGATTGCTGTTTTCAAAAGTAGTGGGTTGGGGTCGGTTGTGACAAATTGCGTGGGGACGGTTGTGACACGAGTAAAACATGTTTTTATCATATTTGATGCCCATAATACGCTTGGAGAAGACAGAAATAGGGCAGTGTGACCGAATGAAATATAAAGAAGCTTATAAAGAAGTGAAGCTTTTTTTTCTTTCGGACAGCTTTGGAAATGCAACGTTAATCGTAAGTTTTTGCTACGAAACATTCATTCGTAAACGCGATGGAGCCGGCCGGCGCTGTCACAATGAAAACAACGTGTGCATAGGTTATATTGCTCATAATAAAGTGCTTTTGAGCTTACATATACGCTGAAAGCAGATATGAGAGTAAAATGGCTACTGAGAAATGGTTCCGTTCATTTATGAATAGAAATGTTTCACGTCTGTTCGTGTAGCTCATGCAACTAGCCTTTCAAGAGTAACAAGCTTCAATAAACAAATAAATGTGGAATCTTTCTTTGATACTTGAGAATTGATATGAACAGACACGGTTATGACCCACAGGATGTGCATAATGTTGCCAAAACAGAACGTTACGAAATTCCAAAAACCTGATATTTTTTGTAAAACTTGGTATAAGGCTACTTCAACTGATCGAGACACATTGTGAAATGTTAAACTTTCCCAGATGAAGGTTATGTTGGAATACGTTTACTATTACTTGAAATTAAAAGTGATCTAGACTGTTTTGCTGTATTTTTGAACTTGTCACAACCGACCCCAAGCACTGTCACAACCGCCCCTGGGGTGGGGTCGGTTGTGAAATTTTTTCCTTTTTTGTTTAATTTGGTCCTGTGAGTTAACTATCGTACTTGGGGAGAAAATTTTAGTGTTTATAAGCAGGCAAATAAACACTTTAACATAAAAACAACTTGAAACCAGCTCACAGGCATTGCTAAGGAATCTATGGGGGAGCAAATGAAAATTGTCACAACCGTACCCAGTCTCCCCTACTTTGCAATATTGTAGATAAGACAATTTGTAAGTCAGCCTCCTGACACTTAATCGTCATTATTTATCCAGTCAAGGGTTTTAGTTTTTATCAATATGTTTGAGATCGACACTTTCTCCTCAATTTTGTATTTTTTTCAAAATGTTTTCGCGTGTCACTCATACTGCTCTGCCGTGCCACATTGTGGCACGCGGGCCGCGGGTTGATCACCCCTGGTTTAAACTATCGGCATGCGTTTGGCGCAAATCTTCCACATCCCAATATCCTCACTGATGATTTTGTGCATAACTATTTTATCCATTCCTAGCTGTTCTGCGATCATGCGAACACTTAAACGCCGATTCGTGTTCAGAAATTGTCGCACACGTTGTTCGTTTTCTGTAGCTCTTGATGTTGACTTGCGACCTGAACGGGGCTCGTCCTCTACGTTCTCCCGGCCATCTTTAAAAATTTTGTGCCATATAAAAACTTGAGCTTGCGATAAGCTTTCCCTGCCGTACGTTTGCTGAATCATTTCCATGCAGAATTTGATTTCATAACGCTGTTCAATGCTTTGTTGCATTTTGAACTTACACTTTTTTGAAGACGCCTACGCCACGTGTGATCCTGTCTCAACCAAAGCTAGAAGGTGACTGCCGAGTGGCGCGTTTTCAAGTCGAAGGTCCCTCTATAGACTACAAACGGTCGGAGCGCCCCCTGGCGTACAGCCGCGGCAGGACAAAAATATTCTCATTAGGTACTTAAAATACACGCCCTGTATATTGGGGAAAAAAACTTTCCGTTTGAATTCCTCCGGATCCAACTTACGCTGTGTATTTGTATAATTGTATAAGAGCTAGCAACGTTTTCGAGTGAAAATTTTAAGACGTCTAGCTCTTTAACACTTTCCGGTCTAAGCCCGAGCTCAGCTCGGTTTGTCGTTTTTGTTGAAGATGACTAAGCCCGAGCTCGGCTCGGTGTCAAGTTTGAGCTACTGTTGCTCTGAAAATACGGATTTTTTTCGTTTTAATCCTTTTCAGATATTATCTATAGACCTTTCACTTTCTTAAAAAAAATATATAGATGGCACCACCAATCAGAATTAACTGCAGGAGACGCTAAAGAATCGAGCCTTATACGAGTTAGTGCAAGCGTGCGACAGTGCAAATCCGTGTTTTGAAATGTACAACACCAAAGCAAATTTTGCAAAATAATGTGTATCTGAAAATTAAAACTTTTTTCAAATATTTGTTCAAAATTTGAGTAAGTTTTTAATTAAATTTGTACATAATTTCATGGTCAAAAATGATATTTTCCTATGCGGAACTTTTTTTCAAGTTCCAAACATGCATTTTCGACAATTTCTTACTAAATATTAATTGTTGTTTCACTTAAATAGGTCTTTCATCATGAAAGAAAACATTTTGAAGTATTTAATAAAATTAAAATTACCAACATTAACTTTTTCCTAGCATTTTTTTTTTAAATCACGAAAAGCGACAAAATCCCCCAGTCTGGAGGGAGATGCGCGGTCGAAAAGGCTCAGACCTGAAAGTGTTAATATAGTTTTCCCTAAACTCTTCTAAGCAGCGTGTGGGGTGTCTGGCGGCTGAGATTGCTTGCGTTTTTTACTGCGCATCATTTTTTGCTGGTAAAAATAGTGAGTTTTTAACCATTTTGGGACAGTTAGAATCTGAAACTTGTCTCAAGTACGTCAAGTCAATCATCAATGGAAAGCTCTATTTCTAAAGTTTTGAATTTTTATTCTACTACAGTTAAAAAAGAGGTTGCATGACTTTTGTTTTCTTTTTTTGTTTTTTAACAGTTTCGTATTTCGAGCAATTTTTGAAGTAGAAATCTAAAACTTGGCAGGATTACTTACCTTGTCATACATGCGTCCTTCACATAAATTGTTGTTAAAATAATATCTGATAGCGCAAAAATTTCTAAACTTTTCTTTGAGGTATAAGTATACAACCTTTTCACACCCAGCTGTTTCGGTCCTTCTAATGTCGTGTTTTTCCATCCATCGTACTGTGCATATCAGAAAGTTATGTTTTACGCAGCATAGTTAAAACATGATCTGAATTTGGAAAGACTAAACCGAGGAACCACTCTACTTGTTTTGAGGTAACAAGGAACTTGTTTTCAGTGCACAACAAATATACTAATGGATGATACAATGCATCATAAAAGTGACGAGACAAAGTATAAAAACCTCATTCTTAAAAAAAATTATATTGAGAATATTTGATCTGTGAATACAATGTAAGTAAATAAAATCTAAATCCAAAATATAGGAATCGGAGAATAACTAATGTACGTACACACATATAAGTAAATAAGCATATGCATGAACACAAAAATTAAGAGATCTGGAGAAAAAAAAATTACAGCTATAAACGAATCTCTGAGAAAAGTTGTCCAAATATTTGGTCCAAATAGTTGGACAAAAACAAACTGGGAGGAAAGAAATTAATTTGAATATAATTTCGAATAGAAAAAAAAGGGAGGGGGGGGGAGGGACAAACAATTATTAAAGTTCTGGCTAAACTAGGCAAATTCAAAAAATTCAAACATGATTGAAGATAATTTTCTACACAAAGAGGAGATAGTTCAAATTAAAAATAACATAAACATCAAAATAAACAATAGAGGAAGTCGGTGTATAGTCTGGCTCTGGTAAAAACACGTTTGCTCTTGGACGAGGTCATTTATATTTAGGTTGAAAAAAAAGAAATTCATAGGTGTGCACTAGGGTGTCCCAAAAAAACCGAAAGTCAGAATTTTTTAACGCATATCCTCTTATTTTTTTCCTTTTGCATCAAAACAGTTGTAAAAAAAGTTTCCTGCAATTTGAACAACGGTAACCCGTGCCGACTTGCGTCCACTTAGCACTTTTTCACTAAGCCAAATAGAAAAAAACAATAAAGTACGTAATTACAGCTAAATATAAGTTTTTTCTCTCATTTTATATTTATTTCCCTCGCAAATTACTCAAAATTATGTTTTTTTTTTTTTTTCAAATTTTAAGTTAAATTTATCCATTTTAACTACTACGTTTTTTTATTATTCATCTGCAAATGCTGATTTGAAAGTATGTTCTTTAGTGATTTAAGAACTTTATATTTTCTTTAAATGTATCTGTAATTTAAAATAAATAGAAAAAAATATGACAACATTTTCTTTACAACAATATCACGCAGTACAATAAACATTACTGAACATTAGGGTGGGCCGAAAAAACACTTTTTTTTATTTCGAATTTGTAATAGCGCGGAAAAGTTGCGAATTATGAAGACAAAAAGAAGGAAAAAAAAATTATCGAAATCGGTTGATATCTTCCGATCGCGCATAAGGCCTAAAGTTTGACAAAAATTGAAAAAACTTCATTTTCGCGATTTTTTTTTTAAATTTTTGAATTGGATGTTTTCGAAATGTAATAGTGCGGAAAAATAGCTAATTGTAAAGACAAAACGAAGGAAAAAAAATTATCGAAATCCATTGATATCTTCCGATCGCGCATGGGGCCTAAAATTTGACAAAATATGAAAAAAACTTCATTTTTGCGATTTTTTTTGAAAAAATTTTGAATGAAATGTTTTCATAATTTTTTCGCGCGAAAAAATTTATAATTATGAAGACAAAAAGAGGGATAAAAAGGAGGAAAAAAATTATTGAAATCTATTAATATCTTCCGGTCGTGCCTAGGGCCTAAACTTTGGCAAAATATGAAAAAACATCAATTTTTCGATTTTTTGTTTAATTTTTTGAATTAGATGTTTTCGTAATGCAATAGTTTGTAACGTTTACTAATATAGCCTTAAATTGATTTTGTTTTGGTCAGTTAATATCTTCCGGTTGCGCATTAACCCCAAAATTACTCAAAATAATAATTAAAAAAGTTATATTTTTACGCGTTTTTGGTTTTTGATGAATAATTTTTTGTGAAACAACCGTAGTATTTTTTGAGACAGACTGACAATAATATAGAAAAGTAAACTACCACAGGTTCAGTCGATGTTATCCAGTTGCGAAAAGCCTTAGAAACTCTCATGCGCAGACGTCGGGCAGCAATCCAGGCAACGTCGCTCGCCTGGCTACGGCTCTCTTCCACTCCATCGCCGCCTTCCTAGGACCATGTCAGCTGTCTGCCTATACTGTTTTTTCACTCTGCGCTTCTATGTAGTAATCGCAGTGTACTATTATTTAGTTCAATCTAGCTGTTTTCATTTTGAAATTCTTGTAGTCTTCTGTAATGATGTAGTTTCCTGCTGTGTGTGGACTCTGTGATTTAACAAAAAGTTATGTAATAACAAGACAAATACTCTAATAACGAGACAAATATTTGGCTGCCCCACTTTTGACACTCCAAAGAACTGCCATCAAACTAACTGCCTACTGGCGAAGACACCATTATTAATTTCTAGTGCCAAATTTAACCTTCCTTGAGTACGGCACCTAATGATGTCCTTGCCAGTGGACGGCTTGTTTGATGACAGTTCTTTTGGAGTACCGAAAGTGGGGCAGCCAAATATTTGTCTTGTTATTAGAGTATTTGTCTTGTTATTTGGCTCGGCAATTGTATAACTTTTTCGTTAAATCACCGAGTTCACACAGAGCAAAAACCTACATCATTGCAGAAGACTACAAAAATTTCAAAATGAAAAAAGCTAGATTGAACAAAATAATAGTACACTGCGATTACTACATAGAAACGCAGACTGAAAAAACAATATAGGCAGACAGCTGACGTGGTCCTAGGAAGGCGGCGATGGAGTGGAAGAGAGCCGTAGCCAGGCGAGTGACGTTGCCTGCATTGCTGCCCGACGTCTACGCATGAGAGTTTCTAAGGCTTTTCGCAACTGAATAATATCGACTGAACCTGTGGTAGTTTGTTTTTCTATATTATTGTCAGTCTGTCTTTAAAAATAATACGGTTGTTTCACAAAAAAATATTCATCAAAAACCAAAAACGCGTAAAAATGTAACTTTTTCTTAATTATTATTTTGGGTAATTTTGGGGTTAATGCGCGACCGGAAGATATTAAATGACCAAAACAAAATCAAAGCACAATGTTTTAAGGCTATATTAGTAAACGTTACAAACTATTGCATTACGAAAACATCTAATTCAAAAAATTAAACAAAAAATCGAAAAATTGATGTTTTTTCATATTTTGTCAAAGTTTAGGCCCTAGGCACGACCGGAAGATATTAATAGATTTCAATAATTTTTTTCCTCCTTTTTATCCCTCTTTTTGTCTTCATAATTATAAATTTTTTCGCGCGAAAAAATTATGAAAACATTTCATTCAAAATTTTTTCAAAAAAAATCGCAAAAATGAAGTTTTTTTCATATTTTGTCAAATTTTAGGCCCTATGCGCGATCGGAAGATATCAATGGATTTCGATAATTTTTTTTTCCTTCGTTTTGTCTTTACAATTAGCTACTTTTCCGCACTATTACATTTCGAAAACATCCAATTCAAAAATTTAAAAAAAAAATCGCGAAAATGAAGTTTTTTCAATTTTTGTCAAACTTTAGGCCTTATGCGCGATCGGAAGATATCAACCGATTTCGATAATTTTTTTTTCCTTCTTTTTGTCTTCATAATTCGCAACTTTTCCGCGCTATTACAAATTCGAAATAAAAAAAAGTGTTTTTTCGGCCCACCCTACTGAACATACTTTCGTTTCAATGTTTGTATTGCAGTCAGGGTATATCTTTCGGTGCTCTTGAACGCAACGTAACAAAAATTGTTTTTACTCCTCATCAGCTGTTCGCAAACCTGAATCATTTTTACCGCTCTTTATGCTGTATCATCTATTGCTCTAAATACTGAGACCATCTTTTTCCCTTCATGGAATGAAATGTAATTGACCCATAAAGAAGGACAAATTGGAGCCTAGTAAACGAAGACTAGCTTTTAACTGATATGAAATTATCAATTGTTTTATCTGCAAAATTATAGAATAACAAGTAACAAATGCGCGATATTAGTAGGTCAACTAATTAAACTAAACAATTAGTTACTTCCTCCCTCCATTTTTTTCGAATTGGCTCAATACACAAGTAGTAGTTTACACTTTCGAGCACAAGTCGGCATGATTTGTAATTTTTAAAATTACAGTAAACATTTTCGACACTCATATTGATATATTAAGCAAACATTTATTCAAAT
Source organism: Uloborus plumipes (assembly GCA_038373865.1). Classification (NCBI taxonomy): domain Eukaryota; kingdom Metazoa; phylum Arthropoda; class Arachnida; order Araneae; family Uloboridae; genus Uloborus; species Uloborus plumipes. The sequence goes on along the minus strand of JAXGGA010004882.1, from coordinate 47,601 downwards.
TCTTTAGAGAAATTAGGTCCCCAGCATAACGCTTAAAATTTATAAATTTCTTTAAATATTTAATCTTGTCTATTTATTTATTGCATCATTTATGATTTTTAACTTGTAGATACTCTTAAAGAAAATATCAAGTCCCAAAATCACTAAAGAACATACTTTCAAAACAGCATTTGCAGATTAAAAAATATACTTAACTGAAAAATGATCAAATAAACTTCGTGCTGAAATATAATTGCTTACATAAATATAAGTTAAAAACCAATGTAAATAAAGTGCAAATTAGGCAGAAAGTGTAGAATGTACTGTGTACATGCTGTACTTTCTACCTAATTTGTGCTTTATTTACGTTGGTTTTTAAGTTCAATTATTAAAAAAATGTGGCATTTAAAACTGAAAAGTTTTACTTAAAACTTGAAAAAACCCGTATTTTTTGAGTAATTTGCGGGACAAATCAATATAAAATAAGAGAGAAAATTTCTATTTTGCGCTAATCATATACTTTACGCTTCATATTTTTCATCTTGATAATTTTTTTTAAATTTATCTTTCATTGTTTACAAAATACGAGCAAAAAAGCTATTTTTGAAGAAAATTATGAATTTCAAGCCTCGTGTGGGGTACCTACATATTTTTTGATTTGGATAAATGATTTTGTGGGGCATGTAGGGATATAGGGGAAGCGTTTTATCAACATAAAATTTTGAATTTCCGAAAAAGTTTTTTTTTCGATTTGGCCTAGTGAAAAAGAGCTAGTTCGCACTTTCGGTCTCAAGTCGGCACGGTTTACCGTTGTTCAAATTGCATGAAACTTTTTTCACAATTGTTTTAATGTAAAAGGAAAAAAAAATAAGAGTGTATGCGATAAAAAATTCCGACTTTCGGTTTTTTTTTGGGACAACCTAGTGTGCACTACATGTACACTGCGAAAACTTTTTAGTAGCAAATAAGACTTTTTCATGCTAATTCAATCCAATAAAGGAATCGTTTGAGCTCCAGCTAATCGGAAGAACACTAAGGAAAGCTTAAGTATAACTTTTGGCAGGTTGAGCTATCTTGTCATGTGTTGCCAAAACTGCAAACGTAGTAAGATGAATTTCTGTTTCCTCTTTTGGCTTCAAGTGATGATATATTCGCTTTGGGTTGGTGACAAAGTCTACAGTAACTAGTTTTTTACGATTTAAGATATGCACTATATATACGCAAAAGTATTGGGACACTTTCAAAAATTTGCATTTTCCTGAGTTTCTAGAGAAATAAGCGACAAATTGTCTCTGTAACATTTTCCACATAAAAGCTAGCTTCAGATGACATGTTTCAATAAAAAACAAATCACCCTTGCATTTAGGGGACAAAAATGGAGGAACTAGAACGTGTTTTGAACATAATTCGTCGTAAGTAGCCGAAAATAAGCAGAGTAAATATCAGAAACAAATTTACATACTATGTGCAATTATTTTACATATTTTCGTGAAAGTAGAACTCATATTCACGAAAGATAAATATTTCTTTCAAAACTAAAGATTTACTTTTCCGGTTATTGGCTTATAACACGCAGAGTTTTCCGTCAAACCTTTTTCTAAACCTTCAAAATAGGTGATATCATACAAAAGAAATAACATACTCATATTTCAAAGGAAAATAAGCGGTGTTTCCACGGTTTTTTATTTTATTTATTTATGTATTTTTTCAATTTGCACAACACAATTTTTTTTTTTACATGGAACTCATAGAATAGAATTCAATACACGTTTTTTACCCCGAAAAATTAGTGAGCAACTGCAAAACAAACCCCTAAAAAATATTGTTTTTGTTTATTTTTAAAATATTTTCATAGGGTATATTGCCATAGGTCCCAACTTGCTACAAATGGTGCATGTTTCCGTATTTTCCACCTCTAGGCCCTCAGAAGAATATAAATGTAATAATGTAAATGTAATAAATACAATAGTAAAAAGAATAGCTATGAAACTGTCGACAACTGAGGGAGAGAAAAAAATGAATATCCTATTTACAAAAATTAAAGGGTGATGGGAGAAGGCGGTGGTCATATTGGGATTCCGTTAGTCATTTTACACAAGTAATAGCGATAATAGTGTCAGAAATATTTTATAGGGTTTGTTTCAATTATTTATTTATTTTTGTAGTGCAGTTTTATTAATTTTATGAAGTATGTAGTAAATTTTAACACTAGAGAGCAGTTAAGTTGACTATTTGAAATGATTGTCAATTTTCAGCTTTTGTTCTGTAGTTTATAACAATTTTTCAACTTATTTGGGTGACCGTGATCCTAGGATCTCGATATGTATTTATTTTTCTAAAGGGTATTTTCTTCAGTATAGCTTTTAAAGCAGGTTCCCTTCCTAAGTCGCCATCTCTTAGCGAAAACTGGATTTAAACGGGTTTTGAAGACCAAGATATGTACCACAACAAACATAAAAATATAATCAAGACGAAATACCGGGGAAAAAACTGATAAAAATCTTAGTTAAAAAAAATCTGAGTCACATTTTCCGTTTCTCTTTCTCTGTGATATTTTCTCTCAAACATCTTTTCAATTTACAAAAAACATGCTTCGAAATCAAAGATTTTTAGTCAACATGCTCTTAAAACATAAAGTATGAATATATATTAAATATTTCATCAAATTAAAAAAAAAGCATAGCAACGACAGAAAAAAAAAAAACTCGCATTTTATGGCATGCATTTTAATCGTTATTTTGGCATCCAGTTAGAGGTGAGATTTTGTTTCTTTCTTCATAAAAATGTAAACAAATTCAGGTACGCAGTAAAAAATAAATTACTCTCAGTCAGATTCAAAAAAGAAAAAATAGGAATATTTTAAGTTACGCGATATGTAACGGAGAAAAAAAAAACTTACCGGCTATTTTATCTGTCCCTCCACTTATTCTCCTGTTAAGCCATTACGGCAATAATAAAGAGCAAAATCCTTTTCATACAATTCCTACATGTGCTTATTTCATAAGCTTTCGATATTTTACTCACATGTTGAGTCATTTTGATTATCTACAAGCCCGGTAGCAGAAACAGCGTGAAGCTGCTACGTGCGTTCAGTGAAAAAAAAAATCTTGAACTTCAGTGAACGAAGATGTTCTCCTTATTTTCTTAGTTATAATCTAAAGGTCGCATGTAGAGGAGAGCAAGGTATAGTGGGGCCGTTTTCATTAAAAAAAAATAAATAAATAATAATAATAATTTCTTATTCTGTTTTGCTCTAATTTTCGCTTATTTATTTTTTTTAATTGTAGAATATGGTGACAGAATTCTTTAGTATTTTAGTAAACTATATTTTTTTTCAAGTTTATTTCTCATTATATTTATTAAAAAAAAATGGTTCTCGATAGGCCCTCAAATTGTCACATTGTATCCCCCCCCCGTTTGGCTTGGGGTTCCCATGGACATTGAGAAAGGCGCATAAATACTATGATAACGTAAAACCATACTTCACTTCACTTCACACTCTCCAGGGTCCCCCGTACCTACCACAGCTTCGTGGTTTAACCGGGATAGGGCCCTGAAGAGCGCTCTGTTCTTAATTTTGAACCAGAACCTAGGGTCGAGCAAACCCTAGGGCCCAGCACCCCCAGAGGTATCGTTTCACTTGGAGGACTTTGTGACCACGACATTTTTAACGCCTCCCAGCCACCATTAATCAAGGCGGTGGATCTTTGATCGGCTGGGTTTCGAACCCGGGTCCCTCCGGACACGAGTCCGATGCCTTACCGATCGGGCCACCACGGCCCTACCGTAAAACCATACTATGGCAGATTATACATTACTATTAAATACAGGTTGTATTGCATGTTTGCAAGACCAAAAACCCATAATAATGCATTTCGATCACGATTCATGAAATATATTCATCAGTAATAAAATAATAGTATCAGCAGATAAATGTTAGTTGGTGCTCTCATTAGAACTATGTACAATGTACATGGCATTGACAATACAGTTTAAACAAAAACATTATATTTAAACTAATGTACATTAAGTTTACTTTTAAATCTTGATATTCTAAAATATTTTGCATGTTTATAAAATGTTTACATTATGGTGAGGACTACTGAAGGTGCAATTGAACTCTGTCCCACTGTGTCCCTAAAGCACAAGCAGTATATTTTAAATTATGAGTCAAAAGTTGTTCAAAAAAATATTTATTGAGCTTTACATGTAAGCAATTAAGAAAGCTAAAATAACTTTTAATTAGGAATCTAATGGTATTTATGGTATTCACATTACATACCATTTGAGGAACAATAATTTGTACCTCAAATTTAGAATAGTAAAAATTCATAACTTACACTTCAGGTCTCCACAGCATTGTGAATTAAAATGTGGCAAAGTTCGTTCAATTTTTAGCATTTGAACTGTAGAAAAAATTACATTTGTTTACAGTACCCTGGACTCGACCACCCGCTGATCTCCCCTACTTGTACTATTTTAGGTTTAGGATCATATTTTTTAAATTTTCACTTAGCCGATTTAGATTTCATTATTAATCTAATGTTGTATTATCCTATAGGCTATGATTGGATTTTTTTTATCTACGAAGCAGTCTGCTGTACACTGTAAAAATGAATGTTAAACATAGCTAATTTTATAGTAATAAACTAAAAATTGCTAATTTAACAGTAATAAACTAAAATTGCTCATTTCACAGTAAAAAACTAAAGTTTTTAATTTTAAAATTTATTAAAGTGCATTTTACAGTTTTAAACTGAAGCCTCTGCTGCCAGTATTATACTGCTGTTTTTACAGTATAATACAGTTAAATTTCACGGCAATAAACTGTAAAACTGCGAACTTTACAGTAGGAAACTTTGAAAATGCAAGTTTTACAGTTCATTACTTTGCATTTTACAGTTTTAAATGGGAACCTCGGCTGCCAGTGTTATACTGTAAAAACATCATTTCATTTTTTGCAGTGTAGTATTTCACTGTTTAAGATCCTATTTTTAACCCATTACTGCCTAGCGTCCCTTTTTAGGGACGGTCGAAAAAAGGGTCTGAATTTCCCAAAAATGAACATTTCAACCAAATAATAGTGTTCAATTAGCACCTTGGTATTGTTTCAATTCGTTATTAACAGATTGCAGCACATAACCATTGTAGTGTGTGTTCTGTTTAATATGATCTTCATCAAAAATGACATCGTTCACAATCTCAAGAAAAAAAGTTTTCAAAGTTATTCCCAGCTTCCCAGTTTATGTTAATTGCTGATTTTATTTTTTCTTATAAAAATGCCTTTTTAAATATTATATTGTAGGCAGAAAAAAAAATTTTAGCAAAAAAGTTTGTACCCTCTGGGGTCTATTGTAACTTTTAAGGGACGATTTTTCTTCTCTATATATAAAGATGACAGTGTTTGTTTGTTTGTTTGTTCGTTTGTTTGTTCGTTTGTAACCGCTGGCCAAAAGCCCCCACAGCACCTACAGACCTGAAACTTGGCTCAAAAATTCGAACGTACCCCGCCCTCGTGCACCTCGAAGCCCAAATTTTTTATTTCGAATTAGTTATTTTTAAATTAATTAATTAGTCTCATTTTTGGTGTATCCACCATAATTGAGGGGGAAAACCTTCCCCCACCCCAAAACATTATATATCTTTGGAAAGGGTTTTTTTTTCTGAAAAAGAAAATTTTTAGCACGTTTCTGTCCGTTAATTAGGACAGGAGATATTAATTAATCAAATTTAGTCAATTTTCAAGGCTTAACTATGTACGCAGTACTGAAACACTAGGTCCATTTTCCTGATCAGCTGCTCTTTTTTTCCTGTAGTTACTTTGTGGTTAAAATTGTGCGTATAGATTTAAGCCTTGAAAATTTATTCAATTTGAATGCTTAATATCTCTTGTTTCTTCCTTAATTTTCTGTCTTTTTGATTTATTTGGCGAATTGATTTAAACTTTAACATGACTTTAAGTGGAGTTTAAAAGATGGAGCGCATTTGAACTAAAGGATATAATAATTTTAGTTCAGAGGGGTCGGAGGGAATTTAAATTTATTCAGTTAAATTCCTCAAAATTTGGTGTTACCAAAAATGTCAGAATGGAACTATTATTGTTAAAAAATTAGCGATGGCTATCAGCTACTCTTCGTATTTGGCGTGGTAAAGTTTGGCAACAATAGGGATATTTACCAAACCTCCCAGAAAGTGAAACACTTCTTTCTCCAAATTAAAGAAAAAGAAAACGCTCTGTGAAGGAACAGTAGTTGTTTGCAGTCTAAAAAGTATTTTATTGCATGTTTAAAACATGTATATAATGTCGCCAAACCTAAATTTTTAATAGTTCCATTCTGACATTTTCGGTAACACCGCTATGAAGTTACTCTTCGTATTTGGCGTCGTAAAGTTTGGCAACAATCTGGAAATTTACCAAACCTCCCAGTCAGGGAAATCTTGCTTATTTGAGGGTTACTGTTATAGATTGTATTCACTTCAAAGAGATGGTGCGAAAGACATTATATTTCTTGCCTTTTAATGTTCACATTAAAATCATGGAAGAATGGTTGAGGCTGAGCTACCTGACACAATCGGTTCCTATGTTAATAAATTTAAATTTGGCGACCAATTTTACACTGAAATTACGGTTAAATCGGTGGATTATGTTAAACTTCAAGGGCAAAATTGCTGTGTTCGTTGAGAGTTTTCGAAAATCTTGCCACTACAGTTATCTCAAAAGTTCCATTGAAACGTTTATTTGGCGAATTGATTTAAACTTTAATATGACTTTTAGTGGAATTCAAAAGGTTGGGGAGCACATTTGAATCAAATATAATAATTTTACTTTAGAGGGTTAGAGTGAATTAAACTTTATTTAGTTAACTTCCTTTACATTTGTTGCACTGACATCGTCGTGCGGGTACTGCTAGTTCCTTAATAAAAAAAAAATATTTTTACATGATATTTTTTTAATTATTTTTTCTGTCAATTTTCCTGTCCATTATTTTTAGCACTCTGCAGGAAGGTATTCATAATTACCCCGTAGTTTTCTAGGTCGGGGTAATTATGAACATTTTTTTCAAAGTAGTTTTCTCCACTTCAGGTCAAATTTTATGATCCAAATAATTATTTTATCATTTAACTGAACCATTGACGTTTTGTAATGATTTATACGAAGTTGTCTGTAAGTTTTAACGTCCAAATGCCTCGCACTTCTGTGAAGAGGACGCCACACTCTCAATACACTAATGACGACTTACTAAGGGCTGTGAATGATATTATGAATTGGTAACTTGACCTACAGAGATTCAGTGGTTACCTACGCCATCTCTTTGAGTGTTTTTCACAACAGAAGTAAAGGCAAAGTCAAAATTGATAGGAGGAGAGCAGGTCGCTCAAAAGACATCCCAACTGATGTCTAGCTAACTCTAGCAAATATCTAATTGCTAGGACTCCTATGGGGTTTCCTTGCGACAATGAAGGGCAGAAAAGCCTTATTCAAGACTTTGCCTTGGCCAATGGGTTGCACGTCCAATTCAAAGATGTAAAGCCAGGTGATAGCTGGCACATTAGTTTCATGATGAGGTATTCGAACATTTCTCTAAAAAAAACAGAACTCCTACGAAAACCTAGAAAGAAAGCCAGATGGTGCATCATTTTTATGATGAAGTCAAGTAATTCACTGAAAAGCCCGGGTAAGCCAGGGGGAAAAGCATGTTCATATTTACCCCATGTATTATGGGGTAATTATGAATAATTGGGGTAATTAAGAACAAGGATTTTTAAAAAACTTCCATCAGCCAAAATTAAAAAAAATGGTCGCGCAGTGTAGCAGAGGAGTAAATAGTTGTTTCTGATGGGTGTCCAGATTTTTAAATAGGACATGGTGCTCCAGAGAGCAATTAATGAGCGAAACTGTAAAAGTTTGTTCATTATTACGCCTACTGACCCTAAATACATTGATTTCTCAAAGTTGGGGGGGGGGGGGTATTGCCCCCCCTCTCTGACTCCCTTAAAGGACGGGCCTGGTAGCCCTACATTATTATTTACTTTTTTTTTTTCAGTGTACATGTTATAGCTTTAAGATTAAACAGCACAGTGTCTTTTACTTTGTCACTCTTTCGTGCACAAAGGGATTTTTTTGCCCAGATTAAAAATTTAAAAAAAAAAGAAGAAAAGTGCGGCTTACGTCCCGGATTCACCCTACAGGGGTCAATCCAGGATATTTGACCAACGTCCTGTTTTTGAAATTTTGTGAAAACTAATTCCTAATTTTGTAAAAAATAGTTACGGCAAAAAATATTCCCTATCACTCCGTAAACTCGGATTTCTGTGAAGAGTGAGTTTTGAGTGTGGGATGTTTGTGAAAGGTCCATTTTTGAGTGACTGAATTTTGTGAAGAATCCCTTTTTGAGTTTCTGAATTTTGTGAAGGGTCCTTTTTTGAGTGACTGAATTTTGTGAAGGGTCCTTTTTTGAGTGACTGAATTTGTGAAGGGTCCTTATTTGAGTGCCTGAATTTTGTGAAGGGTCCTTTAACGGACCTAATTTCTCTCTAGATTGACCCCTGCCCTAAGCCTTGCCCACATCCGCTCTTAATAGGAGTTTAGCCCGTAGATCATCTATATATCCATGATTCTTCCATTTCAACTTTGTCGAGGCAATTCTCAGTTCAATAAACACAATTTCAAACAATGGACTGTAATTTAAACTCTTTATTTGTTTCTCATTATTTTTGCACACGAGCACGGCAACGCTTCCGTCCCGTAGCTCGCTCAGTTGCACACTGCTCGTTTCTCGACCTAATCACACATTTCTTTTCTGCGCGGCGCGGAGTCCGAACACAGGCGCGAACATACCGCCCGGCATTGCAATGTTTTTAAACATTCAATCAAAATTGGCCAAATAAACCAACAGTTACTCATGAATAACACTTCACAAATTAGATAAAATTTCATATCAGTTCACACAATAAAATAAAAATTTAACCAGTAAATAATATTAAACACAATGTTATACATGAAAATAAAATAAAAATATTCAAACTAAATAACACAGATGCAAACAATGTTAGTTATGACATCGGTAATATGCATATTTTAGAAATAGACCTTTTAAAGGTTCCAAATTGAGTTTTAATATCTACAACACGAATTTTTCTATCATCTCCATAATACACATTTAAAATTCTGCCTAAGTTCCACTTACAAGTAGGCACATTATCTTCAATAATTATAACTAAATCACCAATTTTTACATTTTCCTTTGCGAATCGCCACTTGCCCGTTGCTGTAGATCACTTAAATAATTTTTGTGCCAGTTTTGCCAGATTTGTTGAACAACTTTGGTTATTCTTTCCCATTTTGTTAATCGATTTTCACTAAGGTTAGTTAGATCTGGCTCAATGATTGAATTCATCGATCTACCTAGCAGAAAATGTGCAGGAGTTAAAGCTGCAAAATCATCTTCATCTGTTGACAACGGATTTAGCGGTCTTGAATTTAAGATGCTTTCAATTTGCTTAATTATAGTATGTAACTCTTCATACGTTAGTTTCGCATTGCCAACAACTCTTTTGAGATGATATTTTGCCGATTTTATCGCGGCTTCCCAGAGACCACCAAAATTTGGCGCTCTGGGTGGAATAAATTTCCATTCTATACCTTCGGAAGATAAGTAATTAGCTAAATTCTCGTCTGGATTTTTAACTAATTGAATAAAATTCTTTAACATCTTATTTGCACCTACAAAATTTTTAGCGTTGTCGGAATATAGTTTGGCACATTTCCCTCGACGCGCTACAAATCTCTTTAACGTGGCAAGAAACGATTCGGAAGTTAGATCCGACACGATTTCCAAGTGTACGGCCTTTGTCACAAAACAAACAAATAGACAAATATACACCTTATGAAATATTCCTTTCCTTTGTTGCTTATACTTTATATAGAAAGGACCACACAAGTCTACCCCGGTACAATTAAACGGGAAATCGGGTGTAACTCTTTCTTTAGGTAAGTCACCCATCAATTGAATGGAGGCTACAGGTCTAGCTTTAAAACAGATAATGCAGTTATGTGCGACCTTCCGACATGCAGAACGACCATTTAACGGCCAAAATTTTTCTCTAACACAATTAAGTAAGCCTGAAGGACCAATATGAAAATACTTTAAATGATAGGTTAAAAGAATTACAAAGGTAAGTCGGTCGCTCTTCGGTAAAATGATAGGATGCCTTTTTTCAAAGGCAAAATCAGTATTACCTAATCTGCCTCCAACTCTCATCACTCCACTGGCGTCCAAGAACGGATTTAAACTTCGCAACTTACTAATTGGCGAAACCTGATTACCACGTTCCAAAGCTCGCATCTCGGCTGGAAACGACTGCAGCTGCCAATTTTTTACCAGCACCGATTCAGCCTTAGTGAGTTCTTCCTTGCTTACTGGTCCAGACAATTTGTCTGCTGGATGTCTTGAATTTTGCACAAATCTGAAAATATAAGCTAAAATACGAAGCACAGTAAAATAATTATTACTTAGATTAAGTAACTCATCAAAAAAATCAGTAACATTAATATTCAAAATTTGAATTTGAGTGTCACTGTCCAGAGTTGTGGAGTTTTTCAGTTCTGTATCAAACTCCTTTAATTTATCTGGAACTGAAATGTCTCTATTTGGATAGTCCAAATTGTTGTAAGAGAGGAAGTGTGGCCCTCGCCACCAAAGTTCAGCCTCTAACAACTTTCTCGGATCAACACCTCGAGATATAAGATCGGCTGGATTCAGTTCTGATTGAACGTGTCGCCACTGAGACACGGAAGTCAGTTCTTGAATAACCGAAATTCTGTTTCTCACAAAAGTTTTTAGCGTTATCGGCTCCTTTTGAATCCACGCCAAGACAATCATGGAATCACTCCAAAGATACACATTAGTTACCGGCAGTTTTAATGCTGTCAGCACCTTCTTCATTAATTTGGACAGCAACACTGCAGCCAGTAACTCAAGTCTTGGGATGGTTAAACTCTTCAGAGGGGCAACTCTGGATTTGCTGGCTACTAATTTCACAGTTGTTTCACCAGAGGAATCACAAGATTTGCAATACACCACAGCTCCATAGCAGCGTTCCGAAGCGTCCGCGAATCCGTGGAATTCTATAGCGACAGCTTTGTCGATAACGATACATCGGTCAATTTTTATGCCATTTATACTAGTCAGCGCAACAAGGAATTGGTGCCACTCTTGGGATTCTGCCAAGGGCAGAGCGTCGCACCAGTCCAGTTTCAATTGCCATAATTGTTGCATCAATATTTTTGCTTTAGCCACAACACAGCCGATTAACCCCATAGGGTCAAATATTCGTGCAATTGTGGACAACACTGTTCTTTTGGTGTATGTAATATCTAAATTTACTGTAATTCGAAATGAAAAACAGTCTTGCAGTGGTTGCCATATCACGCCTAACGTTTTTGTTTCACCTAGACTAGAAAAGTCATAGTCTTCTGAATTTGGTGAAAGCTCTGGATGGTTTCCAAACCACTTGTGCAGCCTCATTCCTGCCTTCTCCAAAATTGAAATTAATTGGTGCTGTAATTCTTTTGCTTCTAACAATGTAGCTCCGCCACACAGCGCATCGTCCATGTAGAAAGAGCCGCGTAAAACGGGTGCTGCTAAAGGAAAATTTTCTCCCTCATCTACAGATAATTGCTGTAAGGTTTTCATAGCGAGGAAAGGAGCAGACACTGTGCCGTAGGTAACTGTCTTAAGCTCCAGGGTTTTTATTGGTCCATTTGCAGAGTCCCTCCACAAAATTCTTTGCAGACTATGTTGATTTTCGTTAATTAATATTTGGCGATACATCATAGCTACGTCTGCTGTCATCGCATAAATATGCTTTCTAAACTTAAGCATAATTGTAAACAAGTCATCTTGTATCACTCCCCCCTTATACTGAATGGAGTTGAGGGAAATGCCATTAGAGGTAGGACTGGAACCGTTAAACACTACCCGTAGCTTAGTTGTAGTCTTATCGGGTCGATATACTCCATGGTGAGGCATATAGTAAACATTTTTTGGAATGTCATTGTCCGAAATCACTCTCAAGTGACCGAGTTTATCATATTCATTAATAAAGTCTTTATACAATTTGAAATATTCCGTATCTCGGGAAAACCTTTTCCACAACGAATTCAGTTGTCTGAGAGCAACATCCTTTGATTCCCCTAAACACGAAGGGTCACATTTAAAGGGTATTGAAACAACGTATCTACCCTCATTATTCCTGAAATGAGTTTTTGCAAAATGTTCCTCACAGACAGCAGTTTCTTTACTCGCAGGTACCTCTACTTCTAAATTTTCTACCTTCCAGAATCTCTGTAACGTTTTATTTAAATCGTCCTCTACAGCTAACGCACAATGCACTTTTGCTTCACTTATATTATTTATAGTGCCGGTCGCAATGTAACCGAGCACCGAATTTTGTAACATTAATTGAGACCCTGGTATATATATTTTTTCCGATTTTAATAACTCATAGAAAATTTCTCCACCAAGCAAAGCATCCACCCTCCCCGGAATAAAGAAAGTTTCGTCCGCTAACTGAATCATATTTGGAAGTTCAACACCAACATTTAGAATCGTTGATGGTGTGAATTCTATTATTCTTTTCACAACAAGCATCGTTAATTCTTTCTCAAAACTCCCATCTCTATTTGTTATAGAAGTCTTAACACAACGCGTAATATTTAACTTAGAATCATCCAAGCCGGAAATTACTGCGTTAAATCTCGCAGTATTTAAGTCTAATCTATCGCAACAATCCTTTTCAATCAAACATGTCTGTGATCCTGCATCGAGAATGCATCTAATTTCTACATATCTATCATATTTATTTTTAATGAAACACTTTGCAGTGGATAAAAGAACGTGTCTTTTATTTTTGTTACTGTTTCCCACACTAGTGGCGACGAAAGACTGGGGACTTATTTCATTTTCCCTCTGAACGCAACCTGCAAAAGACTGTGTCTGTTGACCTTGATTATTTTCGTTCGAATTCGCCGACTCCGTTATTGCCATCCCCCCTCCTCTACTAGAAAACACCCTTGCATTTATATTCAATCCCGACCCATTGCTGTTACTTTCCGTCTGGGAAGATGAATAATTTGTTGTTGGAAAATGGATTAATTTATTGTGAGCCTTGCCGCAAAAGCACAGTTTATATTTACATTTGCTGACACGGCAATTAGGAGCCAAGCACTTGAAGCAAAATTTATTTTGTTTCACTACATCTACCCGCTCATTAACAGAAAGATTTTTGAATTTAGGGCATAAATATAACGGGTGATCTGCATTTGTTTGACAAAGAATACACTTAGCGTTTTTTATCTCAGACAGAAACACATTTTTTTCGTAGGACGAATGGCGCCCTTTTCGTGGGGAATATACTTCCGCTTTTGTTTTTCCTCTCGAAGAAATATATAAATCTAATTCTCTCCCAAGATCTAGCGGCTTTAAAAATGACTCACCTTGTTTTACTGCAATATGAGTCATTAATTCGCGGTCAAGTGAATTGAATATTCTATCTGAAATAACTAACTCACAGAGTGATTGAAAATCACTCACTCCCCGAATTTGTAAATAATATTCATACATGGCACTTAACTTAGAAGCATACTGTACAAAGGTTTCTGAATGCAATTTTTGTAATTTATTAAAATTTAAATAACAATCACGTGGTGTTGGCTGATATTGTTTCAAAATTAACTCTTTAAGTTTTTCGTAATCACATAGTTCTTCCTGTTTCACATATGCGATTAAATTACTCACTTTTTCACCCAACAATGTTAAAAGAATTTCCGATTTAAATTTTTCAGGCACGCACTTTGTTTTAAATGCCTTTTCAAGGGATTGAAAAAAAAGATTAAATGACTCTGATCTCGTTGGTACAGCTATTGTTAGAGTCCGTACGCTTTTTATTAAATTTTCTAAGCTCTCTGTACCCTCTGATTCTGCATTAATTATCGCTTTGGGATTCTCCTGCCTAATCTCTTTCTGAACTTTGGCGAGCTCGAGTTGTTTTTCCAATTGCAATAATTTAATTTGCTCAAGTTTTAACTCTTCGTTCAGAGTCTGGTTTTTTCTGTCTTCAATTACCTCATTTATTACACCTTTCACTGCATCTAAGTCATTTTTGTAAATATCACTATTCTCAATTAAACTCATTATTTCTGGTTTCTTTGCCCTTTCAGGCACATCTAACCCTAACTCTTCAGCGACGAATTTTAACTCGTCTTTTTTAAGTTTCGAAACTGACATTTTTTATCAATAAAAAAAAAAGGGAAATTGCTCTCACCTCTGAATCCGAAGTACTTCACAACGGTCAATTCACGAGTAATCCAAGTTTTGCACATTCACACAACACCATAGGTCGATGGTCAATCTCCGGATAGGTCGGACCACTAATGTCGAGGCAATTCTCAGTTCAATAAACACAATTTCAAACAATGGACTGTAATTTAAACTCTTTATTTGTTTCTCATTATTTTTGCACACGAGCACGGCAACGCTTCCGTCCCGTAGCTCGCTCAGTTGCACACTGCTCGTTTCTCGACCTAATCACACATTTCTTTTCTGCGCGGCGCGGAGTCCGAACACAGGCGCGAACAAACTTAATGATCAAGTTTGCATATTGCAACACAATAACTTTTTTTGCATGGTCGGATTGACTTCAGATCATTTAATTCTTATACTTTATTTTGTTATTCTGCATGAAAGTTTCTTACGTAAATATTTAAAAATAGCTGATTTTTTCAGATTGTAAACTAATTTGGGCATTTCGTGCATTGAGTCTAATTTCTGCATGATTAAAAACTTATTATTACGCTGTCATGGAATTATCTCATACAAGAATTAATTATCGTCAATTTCAGTTGAAAAACAAATTGCTTAAGAGTTTCATTGCACTAAATATCTGCTTCAGTGGAATTCGAATATTTAACATTCTGCATTCACAACTGCGTTTAGAGAAACTTTTAATTTTTGTTTTGTTTTGAACTTGTACAAATTACCATTCGTTTATAAAACATTCGTTAATCCCATATGAGTGCTTTCCAGGAATAAACAGCAAAATAAATATCAATTATTTGTCTCTAATTGTTAATAATCGATGCGGGAATTGCGATAGGTGATTGTGTGTGTTCCTTATACAAATCCAAAACTTGCATTTGATTTTTGTCCACAGATGTTCTTTAATGCTGATGAATTCAAATAAGAGGTTTTCCGCCCGGAGGGGGGGGGGTATGGGGGTCGAAACCCTCATAGAGCTAAGATTCATCAGAAAATCCGTGAAATGGAATATTTACGAATATTAATAATAACTGCTAAATTTTTGGAATTTAAAAAAAATCGAAAGAGGCCGAAATTAAAATTTTAAATCATAAAACTGATATTTTCAGAACGCTGACGGGAAAATTCACAGGATTATTATTATTATTATTTTAACGTAAGCCTGATTGTTGAACATGTTTCAAATGACACAAATTTATCTTCACGGCAAATCGTGGAAAGCAGCTAGTTGTAATACAAATTTAAACTTAAATTTTTACTGAACGAAGGGCAAGAGCTCTACTTTTGCTACTGCTGCCATCTAGAGACTTAAATATAATTTAATATTCTGTAATATTCGTAGTCTACCTTTGATATTTGAAAACAATATGCTTCGATAATTTGCCATAAATAGGTACCAATGTATTTGCTGTTTAAGATATGAAACAGGAAAAAAGGTTGTCGAAGATTGTCTATTAAAAAGCATCACTTTGTGGCGAAAAAGTTGTTTGGAAATAAATTCGCAAAATGAGATAAACTTTCTGCCCTTAAAAATTTATTAATTTTTACGGGAGCTCACAAAAACTGATATTTTCTAATATGTAAGCATTTACTTAAAATAACTTTTTTTTTTAATTTCAAGTAAATGCTTTATATATTAGAAATAACGGTATGTTTAAGTATGAGAATAAGTTTGGTATACCACAGAGCTAACGGACATTTTTTGAAAGAGTGTATAAGCACATGGTACAAAATCAGAGAAAAACTTAACAATATATGCATGTTGCTAAGTTGGCTTATTACTTTTTAACTGTAATCCTTCCGGATAGAGCTTTCGTAAATGCATGCACATGCAAGTACAAAACAATTAATGAGTGGCAAACTTTGGGATTTGACAATCAAAAGTGGAATTAACGAGATAAGTTATACATATTCAAATCTAATTTTGATTTTTTGAAAGTGAATTATTTTGATTTTGAATGTAAATAATGCGTTGAGACCAAACAAAAAGCATAAAATGAAAATATTGTTTAGTTTTAATTACTGATTAAAGATGGCAGCACTAAGTTCTAATCGTGAATTTTGTGTAAGATTAAGAAAAAAAAACCTAATATAAGACTCAAGGGAACAGGTAAAAACTATATTTAAAAAAAAAAAGAACTAGCTTACGTTTATGAAAAAAAAAAGAAGGAAAACGAACAAAGAAAAACAAATCGAAAACTAACTGAGGAAGATAAATAAAACACTAATGTATATTAAAATGTCTATGTGACAAGTAGTAGAGGCACTTCAACATTACAAATTTCAAAAGAACACTATCTGAAACATATAATTTGCTTTGTTTGATATCTGTATAAAGTCACCTTTTCTTGGAAGTGTCTGTCTTTGTTTCATTTGATTTTACATTCTGAACGAAAAAAAAATGGTTAGAAAGTTTCTACCGTAGGAGGGGGGGGGGGGGGCTAAGAGAGTGTCCCTTCACTTACTTCCTAGTGTGCATATTTGTAATACCCTGAAAGTAAACTAAATGTATATCGTTTCCATGTTACCATCGATAATATATAATTTTGTCCCGCCCTTGACATACATCTCACAACCATTGTTTTCGACATGATTTAATCTACTAGGTGTTTCAATATTTCTTTCGATTATGCCGAGCTTAAATTATTGTTGTTTTTAAAATCCAATACTCCATTTTAACTTGAAGAAAATATATTTCTTATTTCTCCATTTCGTTCTTTCCAATGTTTCACAATCTTATTTTTCCTCCCGAGGTTTTAGGTGTGCAAAAATTATAAATGGTAATTTTATTTTTGCTTGAATAAGCAAAGAATCTCGATGGAATCTTTCTTGAATGTGTTAAATTACTGTTTCATTGCATGATCTGCATAAGAAATACGGAATCCTTTTAATGTAATACAGTTACATGTTGAAAATTCAGATAAGCAATGTACTTCTTTTTTAGTAATAAAGGACAGTTTTTTAGAAGATTCAAAAATAAATGATTCTAAAGATTATTAACAAAATTTATGCTTAAGTAATCGGACATACGTTTGTGATTTCTTAAGAAACAAAATTTTGTTCCTTCCCCTTAATTAAGTTACTATTTTTGATGAAATACACGAGTCGTTACATGCGGGGGAAAATGTTCCTTTAATATGTATAATGGCCATACTGCAGCAACTTAAACATTTCAACTCTAAACATTTACATAACCAAAATATAGAGTGATACATTTTTTTTCTTTAAATTCAGCTGATTCTAAACATTTTAAGTATGAATCATCAAAACTGAGCACGTTATTAATTATAACAAAACTAAACATCAACACATTAAGATTTAAATTATTTTACTCAAGATACTTCAATCCCAATTGAAATTAATTATAAAAGAATAAAATAAATGCATACATATAGGCCCGTCATTTGGGAGATCGAGGGGTGGGGGGGGGGAGACCGATGGGTCTGGGGTGCAAGACAGATCTTCCAGCCAGGTGGTCAACTAAACGCGGAACGCCCAGGGATTAGTTCCTAAGTACGCCTGGAACTTATTTTAGCTATCCACGAGAAATAAAAGGTTGAGTCTACCATTCCCAAATCAGGGGTGTGCTATTCCTTGTGTGTGACGTGGAAGCGCAGGGACACTAAACTTCAACTGGCTGTATGCTCAATGCTGTTTTTTTTTTTTTTAAGTAAGTTCTTGGAGTAATTGAAAGTTACACTTTCTATTTTTCTAGTTCCCACCTGCTATCCTACACAGTTTTTCTCGGCATACATAGTTAACTTACATTTAACGCATTCCACCAATCTTTACTAAGAGAGAAAAAGCAGCATATGCAACATAGTATAAGTTTAATTGAATGCAACGTAAATAAGACTTGATGAACCTGTTTAGCTCGAGTTTCACGAGTCAAGCAAATGACTCGAGGGATACAAAACAAAACTGTACATATTATGAGGCTACGTTTTATTTAAATGCATGCAAAATATTCTACATAAAATTTTTTAGTTAAAAATTTCAGTATTCACATTAGTTATGTGTGTAGCATGATAGTGTTTATAACTCTTACAATATGCAAGTGAGTTGTAAAATACTGTATTTTGAATCCTAAAATAGCACATACGTAGATAGTAAGAAATAAATAAAATTGCATATGGTGCAAATTATGTACGGGAGAGTTGCCCAAAACGGGATAGGCGGGCAAAACGGGATAGTGGGCGTTGGAGCTTGACTGGTGGTACTATCTCGCAGGAGACAGGCTAAACTGGTTCCCAACCGCCATAACAGCATACTCAGTTAATATCTCAACTCTAGCCACGTATTTCGCAAAGAAATATTTTTTCAAAGTTTTCAATTCGGATTTTTACTTACTTTTTACTTTTTTCGACTGCAGAACAACTAGAATTGTGGTTCTCCGTAATTCGTAACAATTCCGGTTAGAACTGTATTTTGTTCATAGCTCTTTTAGCAACAATTTCATGTACTTAAATATTGCTAGTGAGTGGCGGTTCCGGGGTCAACCCTTTATGTTGTCAAAAGCATCATGGTCGGGCAAAACGGGACACTTTTAGGGTGCCCAAAACGGGATACAATTTTGATGTGTCCCGTTTTACCCGACCATTTTCATTAATGTTTTTTCAATATGTTTAAGTAGCACGAAGCGAGCTAGAGGTTCGCAAGTGGATGTTCAACCATCCTGACAAAGGGATTACTATCTACGAAGTAGAAAATATGTTCAATGCAGCATTTTAACGAGCAACTCTTGTCGAAACTGCTGTGAATGGGCTCACGAAACCGGGCATTTTCCCATATAACCCCAGATATCTTTCCTGAATATCTCTTCGCTTCCTCTCTTCCAACAGATCACCCATTGCTGGATGCTCAGAACATGACGTCCTAACACCCATTAAATCTGCAACAAAATGAGATCAGATCCGAAGGATCTTTAAATTCAGTCATAGCATCTAAGAGTTTGCTGTCATCACAACCACTAGAGACAGTATTGAATGAATCACTTAGTGTAACGATAACACTAGCACAAATGCAGGCCTTATCCAACCGTTCACTTCAACAGGAGTCAAAGGACATGGACTATACTGTCGCCCTTCACTGCCATTTTCTTTATCACCCAAAGAAATTCTACCTCCACCACGAGTGATTGGACCAAGACCTCAAAATAAACACGATAATAGAAGAGGGAAAATAGCATTTATAACAAGAAGCCCATATAAACTTAAGTTGGAAGAAGAAGAACGAGAAAAAACAAAAAGAACGAGAAAGAACTTAAAAGCTGAAAAAAAGGGCTGCCAAAACAAGACTCTTGAATGTTCCGAAAACAAAACAAATGAGGCGTAAAAGAAAACCAGGTGGAGATGCAAAACAGGCATTTAAATTTTTAAAATGTTGCTCTGAACCTGAAAAAAACCCACAAACATTATTTGCAAAAATGTAAGAAAATGAACGTAACATGAAAAAAAAACCGAAATAAAAAATCATCAGTTAGCCAAGGTTGGACGTCATCGTCTTCAGAAGATGAAACTGAAAAAGATAAAGCATCTATTTTCTGCAACGCTCTGTATCTTGAATCGAAATCTGGAGAAGGAAGCTGGATACAATGCTCGAGCTGCCAGAGATGGGCCCACGAAGCTTATTCCAAAGCAGACGACGAAGACGACACATTTTTATGCGATTTCTGTGATATGTAATTTTCCAACTTTACAATTACGTAGCCTATTTTTGGTCTAAAAACTAAATCAAAAGTAAAATCAGTACAAAATAATAACACACAATTTCCTATCCCGTTTTACCCACCCTTGGTCGGGTAAAACGGGATCGTATAAGACTTTTTGAGACCAGTATTTTTCACATAAATAATATCGAACAAATATGACAAAGGTATTTTTAGTAATGCAAAAGGTGAATACTTTTAAATGAGGTCTAACTTTGGAATGTACCTTGTATACAATAAGAAATAAAGCGAGGAATAGGTTAGCTATCCCGTTTTGGGGTACTTTCCCCTATAAAAAAAAAGTTTAACTGCAGAGGAAATACTAGTATTACGGGTTAGTCGAGTTACAGTTAATACCTCCCCTCTGTTTCGTGCTGCTGCTCTCACCAGAAACTTCTTCAAATTTCTTTCATATTGCTCTGGTTCCCGTTTTGTTTAATTGACAGCTTCGATACGTTCAATCTGAAGGAATGGTTGTTTTTGATTTTAAAAATTTTCGATCAACTGCTAAAATTACGGATTTTTTTTTTTTTACAATACTGCAATTCTGTGACTCTAAAGGCCATGTACGCTGAAAAAATGGTATTTTTTCACAGTGCTTGCTTTTCATATATCGTTTGTTTTTTAATAGTTAGTAGGATATTTATTCCGAGATAGTCACTCGGGCTATATGGAAAAAAAAAAAAAAAAAAAAAAAAAAAAAAAAAAAAAAAAACAACCTGACAAAACACGAAATAGAAGATTTCTATAAAACTGGGGCTTAGTTATAACGATGATTCTAGAAGTGATAATACATATTTCTATTGTGATTTATAAAAATATAAATATATATATTTACTTATAGTTATATTTTGCGTAAATGACCCGATAAATATTAGTGAGGTCAAATTCTAGATAATTTTAGTTCTTATAGTGTCTCATATAAATCTATCTCTTGCCAACTATAGTCCTGCTTGTTCGATTCCTTATCGTAGTATCTTAATTTCTCATGCTACACTTCAAATATATTTTTTCTTGACTTATATGACTAGAAAAACTTCAGTTTTTTTTTTTTTTTTAATCAAGTAATGGGCGAAACAAAATTCAGAAGAATGTAACCACTAATAACGATCACTCTCTAAGTTATTTCAAAATTTTGATTACTTTAAGTTTTGATACAACCCCACAGTGAATTTAAAGTAAAATAAATATGTTTCTTAAAACACCAAAACGCTTTCAGTACATATTTCACTAAAAGCTTTGTAAAAAAAGGGAATGCAATAAGAAAATAATTGCCGCAAAAAAAAAAAAAAACCCAAAATAAACACAGCACGTAATAAATCAAAATGTTAAAAATATTAATAATATGATCCTTGAATATGATATTGTAAGAAAAGAAAAGAAGAAAAACATTGTTAGAGGAACTGCGTCAACAGTTTTTCTTTTTATATAAACTTCATTTATTTTTTTATTTCAGTCTTTTACATTATTAATTTAAAAAAAACTCGGTATCATTTTTTTTTTGTTGGTTCATATTTTAAATTTTTCAATATTCTCCTCACAAAATATAAAATTTCAAACCCTTGTGATAGCTTTCATAATTTACTACGATGCCATTTATTAGGAGACAAGTGTAATGATTAAATAGAGATACCAGCTGCACAAAGCGCAGCGGTGATGATAATTTCCAGAACAGTTTTCACACGAAAGAGAATTTTATGAAATGTTCTCAGTACTTAGTTAACTAGAAGCTTTGTCAAAAAAAAAAATCGAAAGAAACAAAGGTAAATCAGAAGATTGAATCAATAACTAACATTGAAAGCTAAAAACTGTGATGGATTATAATTTTAAAAATAGTAACACTATTTGTAACTTATACTGCAAACTAATCAAAATTTCACCCTTGAATTTAAGTTGTGTGGAAAGAAGTTCAAAAAAAAAAAAAAAGGAAAAAGATTTGATTCTGAAAGAGTCAATTAAAAAGAGTTAAATACTTCGCCACTCCGTGGTTCATTTGACCCTTGGTTTGGATTTCTTGAACCATTCTTTTTTGTGCATTGATGAAGAGGCTTGTTCTTTACAGCCTCAAAACGGCTGTATGCTGAGTTTTTAGTTCTCTTTGATTACATTTTTTTGAACTGAAAACTGACACACATATTGTCTTATTTGATTAATTTAATTGTACATATTTTTCGACAGCATTTTTACGAAAAAAAAATATATCGCATTAATAATTAGCAAGCAAAACTTTAAAATGTATGTAATGAATTTTAAATTTGAATAAAGGAGCAATACTTGTTACTTTCACTGAAAATAAATCATGGCTTCAACCTTGAATTTAATAATAAAAAATTAAAAAAACAAAAACAAAATGCCGTAATTAACTCAAGATTTTTTGTTTAAATTTATTTCCTTCCTTTTTTGTCTTTTTAGTCTTTAACATTAGTAAATTAAAAAAAAAAAAAAAACCTCCTGTTTTTTTAGTGACTATTTTGTATCCATTCAACATACAGTTACGCAAAATATCCAATTTCCAATACTCATTATGTCTTTAGAATTACCCTGATGCCGTTTAAAAATACAAGAAGAAATTGTCATGACTAAACAGAGATACTACCTGCACAGAACCTCAGCGATGATGATAATTTCCAGGTCTACTTTCAGACACGAAAGATAATTTTATCGGAGGAGTCAAAGTTATTAAAAAATGCCCCAACTTCTTCTCATTATCCTTTTTATAAAACGATTTCAGTACATATTTAACTAAAACTTTTGTTAAAAAAGGAAAATAAGAAAATAATTGAGTAAAATAAGACAATATGTATAACAGTACAAATAAAAGCAAATCAAAAAGGTTAAAAATCAGGCATTCCGTGGTTCGCTAGACCATTGGTTCGCATTTCATTAGCCATTTTTTATGCACTGTTGAGGACGCTATCTTTTTATAACCCCCAAAAAGGATATTTACTTAGTTTCAAACTCTTTTTAACTGCTTTCATTTGTACTAATATACCAGTTGTCTCATTTTCTTCATTTCCTTGTATATAATTTTAGACTGCATTTTTACAAAAAAAAAAAAAAAAAAATATTGCAACAATAATTAACATGCAAAGCTAAAAACTGTACGCAATTAATTATAATTTTGAAAAAAATGAGCAATATTTGAATCGGTGAGTGTATAAACAACACCAGTCAAGAACTTCAAATTGTTCAGGAGAGAGGGAAAACGCCTCAGCTCTAGCACTGTTTCCACGGTCAACGTTTAAATAACAGGCTCCGTATCTTTCGAATTTGTGACCTGACTGACGTGATTTTTGACCTCAACACGCATCTTGCTTCCCACAGCTTGTTTTCACAAAAAACGAATTTTCAAATTTTTGTGACTGATGTTGTTTTTGCACTCACCGATTCATTTGTTGCTTTTACTGAAAACGAATCAAAGCTTCAACCTTGAATTTAATAATGAAAATAAATAAATAAATAAATAAAAAATACAGGAATTACCTCAAGATTTTTAAAAATTTTATTTCCTTCCTTTTTCTCTTTGGAGTCTTTAACATTATTCAATTGAAAAAAATAATAATAAAAATAGAGCTTCCTGTTTTTTACCTTGGTGAATAGTTTGTATCCTTTCAATATACAGTTATGCCAAATATTCAATTTCAAATACTCACGACGTCTTTTGAATTACCATGATGCCGTTTAAGAACACTAGAAGAAAGTGTCATGGTTAAACAAATATACTACCTGTACAGAGCCTCAGCGGTGATGATAATTTCCAGGACTGCTTTTAGACACGAAAGAGAATGTTATCGGAGTCAAAGTTTTTAAAAAAGGCCCAACTTCTTCTCATTATCCTTTTTGTAAAACAATTTCAGTACATATTTAACTAAAACTTTTGTTAAAAAAAGAAAATAAGAAAATAATTGAGTAGAATAAGACAATGTGCATAACAGTACAAATAAAAGCAATTTAAAAAGGTTAAAACTCAGACACGCCGTGGTTCGCTTGACCATTGGTTTGCATTTCATAAACCATTCTTTTTTATGTACCGATGAAGAAGTTAGCTTTTCATAACCCCAAAAAAGGCAATTTACTTAGTTTCAAACTCTTTTCAACTGCTTTCATGTGTAGTATTACACATGTTGCCTTATTTTCTTCATTTCCTAGTACGTAATTTTATACTGCATTTTACAATAAAATAATTGCAACAATAAGTATCACGCAAAGCTAAACACTGTATGCAATGAAATATAATTAAAAAAAAAAGAACAATATTTGTTGCTTTTACTGAAAACGAATCAAATCTTGAACCTTGAATTTAATAGTGTAAAAAAATAAATAGATAAATACTGGAATTATCTCAAGGTTGTTTTTTTTTCTTTTAGTTCCTTCGTTTTTATCTTTGCGATTATTAAAAAAAAAAAAAAAAAAAAAAAAAAAAAACATTATCTTTAACATCATTAAATTAAAAAAAAACCTTCCTGCTTTTTCCCTTTTTTTCTTAGTGCATATTTTGTATCCTTTCAATATACAGCCACGCCAAATATTCAATTTCAAATACTCATGATGCTTTTCGAATTACCACGATGCCGTTTAAAAACACTAGAAGAAAGTGTCATGATTAAACAGAGATACTACCTGCTCAGAGCCGCAGCGGTGATGATAATTTCCAGAACTGCTTTTAGACACGAAAGAGAATTTTATAAGAGGAGTCAGTTATTAAATAAGGCCCCAACTTCTTCTCATTATCCTTTTTATGGCTCGCAGAGAGCCATTTCGGTTTAATATTGGCGTAGAATCTCGGTAGAAAATGCGATAATTTTGTTTACCATCTTCAGCTAAAGTGTTTCAATGCCTAAGTTTAATAATGATCAAATATAATTTAATTTTGCTGCAGAGCACTTAGATGGTACAATTAATTTTCTGTATTTTGTGAGGGAATATTTGAAGATGTTTAAAAGCAAAGTGGAATGCTAGATACGGATTTACATATCTCGAAATGAAAACTCAAGTTGCATTTTAAATTGCGGATTTTAGTTAAACTTCATTATGTATTCTCTACGGAAGATAAGCTTAACAAAGGGTTCAATGGGGAGAAAGACGAAATGAAATAAATAAGCAGTGAAAAGGAGTGATGTGAGGTAGAAAAGTACATATAGCTCGGTTTTTATCGTTATTATTATTATTATTTTTACTTAGGTTATGATATTTTGAATAAATAAATTTAGATTGCCCCCCCCCCCTCCCAAAAAATGACAAAACTACCAAGATTAACTTAAGTTTTCAATTTGTGAGGATAGATAGTTAGCTCATTTGATGTTAAGGACCATTCAAACAGTATCATTTTGTAACAATAAGCTAATTTATTTGTTATGTTTTTTGCTTAATAAATTATATACTTTAGATATTTATTGTTGCATTCAGCTCTTACGCCAGGCGCGGCATAACTCTTGCAAAAGTGCGGTGTCTTATTCTGAAAATGCGCGTCTCGATAATATATTTAACCCTAAACTGCATGATTTTTTTTTCTTTGAAAGAAATATATATATTTTCTAGTGTAATAAGAAAACATTGGAAAGAAATTTTAAAAAAATAATTTTGGGGTTTGATGTTTATATTTGCTTTAAAGATACCTCATACTTGCTTTTTATGCTTGAGTTGCCTAGTGAATGGTCATAAGGAAAAATAGTCCATGTAGCCTATTGGCAACGCTATGCAGTGTAGGGTTAAGAAAGAATTTGTTAAAATTCTTAATTACTTTTTTGCCACACAACATATGTATCATATTTATCAAAAAATAGCATAGCATGTTTGTTGTTTTTGTTTTTTATATGCATCACGGGTTTGTATACACAGCTGCAAAAAATAGGAAGGATCAACTTCCGGGTAAACATTTATTATTTTCTCTACACATTCAAGTGAGGCACATGACAGGTATTTTCTGAAAATGCACAGTTAGATAAGTATGAATGTGAATTTCTAGAGTCAAACGTCATCATTAAAAACATTCAGCAGAAAACATCTTTTCTGCTGTAGCTCCGAAGAAACCCTGAAAGCAATAAATTTCACGAACAATAAAAAGTCGAAGTACGTTTCTGTTGATTTCATATATTTATACCTTATTGGAGCAGTAGGACATTTTTAAATAAATTTAAAATTTCGTATTTATAGTTTTCATACTGCTCATCGGCTCATGAGCTTAATGCTCATTCTTGGCACAATACTAACACAAAATTTGTTGAAATTACTGGTGCATGGTGATGATATAATAACTAGTGGCTCATTAAAAATGTTAGTTAAATTTTTTTAAAGCTGTAGTTATTCAATATTTATCTATTCATTTAAGCTACTAAAACGTTACAGTAAACATAGCATCATAAATGTTTTGTGTATACCGTAGAGATTGAGAAGAAACTGTTCTTAAAGTATTATTTCACAGTATATTTTTTTTTCTACGCTGTTTTTACAAGACATTCTAATACCACCACTGTTGTTCTTTCAACGTCCCTATACTACTGCAAAGATAAAATCACAAATTTTATAAGTACATTAAATTTCAAAACATCATGCAGTTTTAAACTGCTCTTTTCCTATATTCTAAACCTTTAGTTACCCTCAATGTCTTCAACTATTCAAAATTGTATAAATTGCAACCCAGTTATTATACCAAGCCAGTAACCATAACTAGTATTATCATTAAAACTTCTGAAATTTAATTCATTACGATTGAAAGTAAACGTAAGATTTCATGGTATTTTTAAAAGGGAGACAATTTTCACATTTTAGATTCAGGTAAGTACTCCAATTCAGAAAAAAAACATGTTTTGACTACTCTAAACATTTAGTGAGTTATTTGGAAACTCTGTTTCTATCTGAGACAGCTCTAGTCCTTAGGTGCTGTGAGTTTGCCTCTTTTTATAAGCAAAGTCAGAATGTTCTTTAGTGAAGAGCGGTTTGTTCATGATAAAAGTCCTTAGAATAATACATATTACCGCTAAGTCTCGAAGGTCCTTAATATGCACATTTCTAAGCTTATCTACAGATTAACTAGTGTAGTTGTCAAGGGTATCAACTTGAAATGTACAATCGATCCTTTAATAGAGTTAAAAGTAACCAGAAGAGTGCAATTTTCTTACATCACAAAAGAAAAAAAAAATATTATCGCACACAAATTCCGAACATTTTCCAGAAGTGTATCCGAAGTACCCAGAAGTATACATTGTAAAAAATGAATGTTGTTTTTACAGTATAATACAGCTAATTTTATGGTAACAAACTGTAAAAATTGCTAATTTTGCAGTAATAAACTGTAAAATTGCTAATTTTACATTAATAAACTGTAAAATTGCTAATTTTACAAAAATAAACTGTAAAATTGCTGATTTTGCAGTTTGTTACCGTGCATTTTACAGGTTTAAACTGGAACCTCGTCTGCCAGTATTATACTGGTGTTTACACAGTTTAATACAGCTAAATTTTACGGCAATAAACTAAAATTTCTAACTTTACAGTAAAAACTGTAAATTTGCTAGTTTTACAGTTTATTTCTGGCAATTTACAGTTTTAAATTGGAACCTCTGCTGCCAGTATTATACTGTAAAAACAGCAGTTCATTTTTTGCACTGTAAGATTTCCGTATGAAAAACAGAGTGAAATATGTTGCGTCTTGTTTTGCAGGTTTTTCATTACATTTCCAACCGTTAAACTCACACTCGTTATCTTCTCAGAGAATTTGCCTGGGTTTTGACAACTCCCCCCCCCCTCCCCCGGACTGGAACATAGAACAAAAACTTTCTGGGAACAATGATAGTTCAAATCATCTATAAATGTTAAATATGACATCTGTTTGTTATTTTTCTCATCATTTAGCTCAGGAAATAAGAATATGCACATTCATGTCCAGCCACAGCTCATAAGGGAGCTAATAGTGCAGTGACTAAAATGAGACCCGTATGCGGAAGTTGCGTTACGGTCACGAAACGTTACTGAAGAAGCATCGAACAAGGTACAGCAATCTACGAAAGTCAGTTCACGGTGACGTTACGTAGTGACGCTCTGGTAATGTCTTCTTAATGGCATTAAGTGACGTGTCACCGAGACGTAAATGCAAATGTAATATATCTTACATATGTATCAAAATGACTCCTGTGAAACGTCCCACTTCTGTCGCTTTGTGACTGTAAGAAATGTTATTCTCTAACCTTGCCGCAATATGCTGTACTATTAGAGGGAGTGGGTCAAAAAATAAATTTTGACAAGGAAAAATTCGTAATAAACATTAATATTAAAACTCGGCAATTATAACTCGGGCAGGCCCAGAAAACTGGGCCTGTCCATCGTCACTGGGGAAAAAAGCGTACGTAAATTGATGAAAATTTATAAAGCCTCGTGAATTGACAATACTTCACATCTTTTATTTTAAAAAAAAGTTAGTTTATTCGCATTTTTTTTCCAATTTTACTGAAAACACTAAAATATATTTCACAACATCATATTCTTTTGCATGCTTCGAAAAACTCACTTTTTGTGGTTCAAGTTCAATCCTATTTTCAAAAAATGTAAAACTAAGCAAATATCCATAGAAATTTAAACGAAATGGTTATCTTTTGTCTATGTTTCACTAACCTTAGCTTTGTTAATTTCTAATTCCTTTAATTTTACGGCTATTTTAAGCTCGCTGCAACAATAAACGCGTTTCTTTTCTCTTATTAATTTCACGGTTAATAGGAGCAGTGTATATCTTTGTTGAAACTAGACGTTCATTAATGAAACGAAATATCTTTTTTAGTTTCTAGAAGCCTCCTGTTAATGAATCCGTACTCATTTCCCAATTAAAAACTCTTTGGTGAGTGTACTTAACGTACTCAAAGAATAGCATTGATAATGTTCTTTAAAGCATAAATACTTCCATTTTAGACTGGTGTTCTAAAGCGAAACTTAAAAACTTCAGACCTTTATCCATGATACTTACATTTCACGCTGGAAAAGAAATAACCAACTTGTAAGTTTTCAGCGATTACGGTCAGTTAACCTCAATTACGATAGCAAAAAGGATTGTTTACTTTGCAAGTCTTTAAAAAGAGTGATGGTAGGAGAAGGAAAAATAAAACACTTAGCTTTAGGCAGTTAAATTTTTCTCCTTAGAAGTGCAACTTACAGAAATCTGAAACTGTATGGAGTTAAGTTTTTTTCTATTTGCATGCTTATCTCATGCACAAAAGTGCTTAAAATAAACAACGAATATATAGTTTAAAATATGTAAGAATATGTGACATTACTATTTTGAATAGTTTAGCATGTATGATCAGAATAACTATGGCCTCTATCATCTCCTGAATCTCATTGCTAAAATAAGTTTGATAAAAGTAGTTACTTAATGGTGGCACCTATTCAAATGACTTCCCAGATCGTTTTAGATAAGTTAAGACTTGATGTAATGCATCTCCAGACAACGCATTACAAAATTTAAATTTGAGAATTCAACAAGTCATTAGTGCATCCGTTTTAAATTCTTTTATAAAAGTGCTGGTTTTGTTCATGCTATATAGTTACGGTTTAATGATTAAAACGGTGAAAACACTCATGCAATTTTTTCCTGTCAGTTTAATTATTTTTAATCACTTAATATAACTAGATGTTGAAATTACTAATATTTTTTAAATCATAATAACACGCTAAAAACTCTCCTAACTGCGCAGACAATTCAAAATTTAATTTCAAGTTACATTAAAAAATTGATTTTGCTTTATACAATTTCTTTTCATAGGAGCTGGTAACAACGTAATTTTTACTCGTAACTGATGCAACATCTGGTACATATGGCCAAATAAATAATTGAAAATGTTTTTACTCTTGCACAAAAAACTAATGACCAAGTCTTCATCGTTATTAACTGCTTTTACGACACTCCCAACATAAAAAATATTTGTGTTTGTCACCAAATTTTACTAGAACAAAGTCTAATTCAAGTAGCTCAGGATCTAGCTCTTCAAACACAAAGGGTAAATTTTCACACATCTCAACATGATTCGGCAAATTGTCAGACGCCATTAATTTTTCCTTTCGCATCAGTTGTATCATTTTAGGATACAATTAGCTTAGGATATTTTTGACAACGTTCTTCTGCAATTTGTTTATCAGGAGTATCAGTTACAACAATACATTTAATTTTTTACGTACTTTCTTCCCTAATCTATTTTTTTTCATCCGTAGGATATCTTCTGAAATACTAAGGACCTCAGAAAACACAAGATGCTACCCCAGAGCATAAGGGTTCTTTGTATCAGTGTTATCCATAATTGACTTTACCTGATGCGAGTAGAACAATCTGAAGAACAATTAACTTGACCAATAGGTTAACTTTTATTCACAATAAAATAAAAAGTGCTTACCTGAAATCAGAAAAATAATGAACATTTGATTTAAAGCAGATGCAGCATCGTCAGATACCAGGCTTTATCTGACTTACTGCTGCAGATTCATGGGTTTCTAAATTTTAGTCTCTGAATTACACCAAAACATATACTTTTGTTAGAGGAAGAAATGATAAAAAAAATAAAAACGTTGCACTACAATTTTTTTTTGAATTTAATTACTATTTATTCTCTCTCTCTCCTTCTCACACACACATATAATTTACATTAATAAATAAATTTTGCCAAGAACTTCAGGAAAAACAGCTCTTGAACGCTTCTTAAACATCTGATTTTTCTACTAAAGTTTCACAAAACTGATATAGAAATTGTATTTTTAAACATTTCGATTGAAAATAATCTTTATATTGAAAATTAAAAACATATTTTGTAAACAATATTGGCCCTTTTTCGTCGCCTTAGTTCCGTTTGGCTTTTATTAAGGAAAAAAAAAATGTTTGGTGTGTATAAAAAGGAAAGCACTCATATTATTATTTATGCTTTCTGCCAAAGAGATCTTTAATTCTCAATTAAGTTACTTTTATACGTTTTCTTTGGCAATAGTTGCAAATAACCTGTCTTTAGTTCTTTCAAATGTAAGTTAATCTCTAGGTTGAACAAAAAAATAACCGCGCCATTCATTTGGTATTTAGACTTTCCTCTAGGTATCTTCAATTAAAGTAAGTAAGATTTGCTGATATTCTTGTGTATCAGTCTAGTCCAAAGTATTTTTGTCTTAAAATTTAACTTTTTTTGATAATTTTAGCACAAAAATGCAATTACATGCAAAGTTGTATGTCTAAAAGTATAATATTTATATTATAAATATTTTAAATGTACGTAACACAGATAGACTTATCTAAATGTACATGTATAATACTAACAATTATAGAAAGCTATAAGGGTGATCTGTTTATACAGCATTCTGAATTTCTCAGTTAACTTACAATGCGTTTTGGAAAAGTGCTCATATAATTAGCACTTAAAAAGCAAACGGAGATGATAACACGAAATATTAATTCCTTTAAGTTGATCATCAGTAACGAATTTTAGAATTGACTATAAAACAACGGTATATAGTTTAGTGAAATAGTTTAACTATGTTTAAACTATATAACGTAAGAAATACATCCTCCAGTGAACTGCAGTTTCCACAATGGCTTATTCATCATTTATTTGCAAAAGTAATCAACAATACGTTATTTCACACAAAATTAATATTTTAAGAAAAAAAATTCAATGTAATTTACATAATTCCTTCGGATTAAAATTCAGTTTAAGGAAACTCACAAAAAAAATTGCTTTTAATTTTTTACCGACAAAGTGTATTTCTTATTGCCTAATACATAATGTTTTTTAACCTGTTAATCTATGTTTCCTCTTATGGTAGGTATTAATTTTTCCTCACAAAATTTGTTGATTGATGAACATTTCCTATTATTTTTTATCTTCTCACATATATTTCCTTTTAATAGTGAAACTTATCTTAGCCTTTTAACTATATCAAGAATAACGCTTTGAAAATAAAAAATAAAAATCTCAAAAGCAATTTTACGCTTCAAGAAGCTTAGTTAAGTCTCGAACATTATAAATTTCGCCAAATCTCTCTCTTTAACTAATCACAAATCAGCGAAGTACCTTAAAAATTGCTCACATTTTGTGATTAAATTTAAATTACGCGACACTATAGACTGCGCCAAAAAAGGTTTTGACACCGTTCCCGTCCAGCAGTCTCCCCAACTCCTTTTTAACCGTAAGAAGTTTCCACCGAGCATCCCCCAGCGATGCTCAGGAGCCGCCTGCATGGAACGCAAAGATAAGGTTGAGCTGTCTGTCTGGGTGATATATTTGATGATGTGAAACGCCGCTACAGA
The DNA here is from genome assembly GCA_038373865.1 of Uloborus plumipes. Classification (NCBI taxonomy): domain Eukaryota; kingdom Metazoa; phylum Arthropoda; class Arachnida; order Araneae; family Uloboridae; genus Uloborus; species Uloborus plumipes. Next base: position 15,329 of record JAXGGA010004882.1, on the reverse strand, counting down.
TCCCTCTTGGCCCCACGATAAGGACTCAGGCTCCATATGCGTCACCCTTTAACGCCCGTTCCAACTTTCCACCGCGTATCAGCAATCCGGGTTTAAATTTGCAACTGTCCAACTCGGGTACTAATCCCTTGAAACGTTCCCAGATATGTTCTGCTTCGATCCAAGTCTCGGTTTAATTATTTTCGGTTCAGGGTTAAACCGCCGTTTGATAGTCAGAGGGCATGGATAACGCGGATTAAATTGTAAACCCGGTCTTTTGTCAGGTTGTAATTAGGGTTACATATGAATGGGAGGCTAATCGGGATGTTAATGGGTAAATGAAATGTTTTCATGCACTCTGCTTATTAGATTCATCGCTCTGCATAAAATTTGAATTTACTGGATAATGTACGATTGTGTGTAGAAAATGTAATTTAAATGTTTGATATAAATGGCTAAAAATAAAAGAATATATTGGATACTTCCAAATTACTTTATGGACACTAAAACCAAATTTTGCTTTTTACGTTCGCATTATGTTTCATATATTTTACTTTAATAATTTAAATAAGAGGGGAAAAAACATAAGTTCTTTATATGCAGTGCTCTGAAGTACAGACTGCAATTAGTACAACTGTTTGATGAAGTTGTAATTTAACTGTTTATGAAGAAAATTCAAACATGTATGAACCAGACTTACACACTTACACACACATTTGAGAACTGAGACTAAAACTTATATTTTATGAGCATTATTTTATGCGTTTGTCTTTAACCCTCTTTTAGAAAAGCACAAATTTACGTTGTCTTGGCGCTAACAAGTTTAATGGTTGAAATGAAGGAGCACAAATTCACCATATGTAGTTGCAAAACATATCATCAAAGGTTTGTTTTATCACTTTATTAGGTGGAGTGAACTTTATAAAGCACTTGGCATACTTTTCAATCTACAAACATCTCTATTTTTGACTGACTTTCTATTTAACTTTGGAAACGAAAATACGTAACTAATTTGTGTCTATGACCTTGTATCCTATCTTTTGTGGCAAAGAGCACTAGGACTGTCATGCAACACGAGAAAATTGGTGATAAGCAAGTGCGCGAACAGTATATACTGCCAGTAATATTTGACAGTATAATACTGGCAGCAGAGGTTCCAGTTTGAAACTGTAAAAGAGCAGTAATGAGCTGTAAAATTAGCTATTTTACAGTTTATTACTGTAAACTTAGGAATTTTACGAAAACTTAGCTGTATTATACTGTAAAAACAACAGTACAATATTGGCAGCAGAGGTTTCAGTTCAAAACCGTAAAATACACTGTAATAAACTGAAACTAGCAATTTTACAGCTTTTATTACTGCAAACTAGCAATATTAAAGTTTACTACTGTAAAATTAGCAATTTTACAGTTTATTGCTGTAAAATTAGCTGTATTATACTGTAAAAACAACATTTTTTTTACAGTGGATGTAAGTGCTGAAATTAAAGATTTGGAGATCACCAATGCAAATGGCAGGATATTTTCTCCTATGTTTTGGGACAAAGATAGTTCTAGTAGCCCTAGTAGGTGGTGCTATACAGCATGTTTTCTAAAAAAATCAGTAAAAGTATACGTAGGATCCGAACTTTAAAAGCGTTTTACTCAAAACTTTAAAAGTCCATTTGCATCCATTTGCTTCTCGCTGACTCAGCTATGAAAATTAATTTTTTTTTCCTGTGAGTAGATAAAAATTACAGTGTGGATATTAAAAAGTCAGAATAAAGTTTGAAGATTAAAATAGGAAAATGTATATTTCGTGAATTAAGCTCTGAGATTATTTCTAAAACTTTGCATAACATTTATCTAATATTTTGTTTTTACTTCACTAAATCGTTGTGTGACATTTTAATGCTTCCCGTCTTATGCCAAGTCTTGTTTTAAATGCTGTTAAGGAACTATTAAAACAGAAATGCATTTATAGGCATTTCAATGCGAGTTACAGGGCGAGACATAGTGGCTAAATCATTTTACCCCAACCTCGCAAAATATGCAGCTGTCGTAATATATCCTTTAATTGATGCTGACTCCCAACCACACCACTACAATCAGCCGAATATATTAGTGTAACAATTATAGTACTAAATGCATACTAGGAGATAAATTATTCTGGAGAACAGTATTGAATAACATCTAATTTTAACTTACTTATTAAAAAAATGTTCAATTCAGTTAAAGAAAATTATGCTGCTAAATAATATTATTTAGCAGCATATTTTTCTCTATAAGTTTTAGTAGAAAATACTATGATGTATGTTCTTAAACATATTCTCTTTAAATGATGTTTATATTATAATGCAAATCAAGATATAAATGAAGTCAGTACGCTGTAAAAAATGAATGTTGCCTTTACAGTATAATACAGCTAATTTTCTAGTAATAACCTGAAAAAAATACTAATTTTACAGTAATAAACTGTAAAATTGCTACAGTTACAGTACTAAACTAAAATTGCTAATTTTAGTTTAATACCGTTTATTTTAGTTTTAAACTGGAACCCCTGCTGACAGGGGTTTCAGTTACGGGATACTGTTGTTTTTACAGTATAATACAGCTAAATTTTATGGCAATAAACTGTAAAATTTCTAACTTTACAGTAAGAAACTGTAAAATTGCTAGTTTTACAGTTTATTACTGTGAATTTTACAGTTTTAAATCAGAATCTCGACTGCCAGTATTATACTGTAAAAACAGCAGTTCATTTTTTGCATTATATTTACCCGAAGATTAGTCGAAATGAGTTGGTCATTTTTTCTCACTTGCCAAAAACGTAAAAAAAAAATATATATTTAAATTCAATTTAGGATTTTCGCAATATGAAGAAGAACAATAGAAGTGTGTGCATGGTGTCCTGCATGGTAGCGAAAGAGCAGCAACCGAGGGAGGTGGCGCAGCGGGATTCTCTGTTGCAGACTTCGAGTTCGATCTGGGAAACGACGTTGGAGGTCTAAAAAAAATAACAATTTGTCATTACTCAAAAAGAAATTGTGATACAAGTTCTGATGTTTCTCATCAATTTTACGCAACAATAACTAGAAAAAAAATTAATTGAAACTTAGTCGAATTACCGGGACAAAGTATGAAGTCTATCATTCTACACAAAACCTAGGATTAGGCATTCTTTGTATTCTATATGTTACACGTGACTTACACAGAAAATTTCACAAGATGCCTGCTTCGAATACTGGGCATTTTGCAGAATACCGAATTTCATAAGATGTTGCTTGCTTTATATTAAGCAACTAGTTGCTTACACATTGTCATGAAAAATATCGAAATACGTACTATAATTTCAAAAAATGTAAGTTTTCAAAAGTAAAGTAATTTATCTAGAAAGTATTTTTTTTCTCAAGATAGAAAGTTGGATTCGAAAACATTAAATTTAACAAACTTTATTACATTGTAGACAGAATTCCATAGAATAGTTAATCAAAAGGATGATGCAGGATAAACCACATTGAATTAAAAAGCTATAGCTTTGTGGGTAAAATGGATGAAAAAAGAAACAATGTTTAGAAGCACAGATAAAAAGATCAAAAGTTTAAAAGTGTTTAACATGTTTCGGAGGCAACAGCCTCCTTCTTCATACAAAGATTTTTATGTTCACAAGTATTTAAATAATATTTGCAATGAATCTTTTGCTGTTCCAAAAGAGAAATTTCACGTAAATGCCCTTGTAACTATAACGTTGAAGAATATTCTAAACTCTATCTGCAAATACGTAAATTGAATATTCATCAGTTAGTCAACATCTTAATTAAAACGATCATATTCCTCACGAAGTTATATAATCTTCCACCGTAAACGTAAAGTTTAACTGCTATAAACTAAGCTAGACTTTTAACTATAAGAAATTCTTCTGATTAATACAGTGTTTGAAGAATCATCCAAATAGACAGTAATTGAAATTAAAAAGAAAAACTGCCAGTGAGAATTAAACACGCAGCACAAATGCTTACAGCATATCTTATGTAAACATTGAGATCAGTTTAATACCTACTTTGAGCTAAAAAATGAAAATACGCTCATTAAAACATAATTGTCCATTTTAGAACAAATAAAGAACTTTTTTTCATTAATACATAAACCATAGTATGTCATCGTTATCTGTGCGGTGATCAATCAATTGTTCACGCACGTGGAAAGTAAAATCAATTCTAAAAGAGGCTTTGATTTTAAAAATAATGTTTTCTAGTAGGTTCAGTATTTTTTAGGGCTGTGAACAATTCATGTGTTTTAATAGACTTGTTGACCGTGATCCCCTAGAATTTTAAATCTCATTAATGTTAGGCTACAGTCCCTTTTCCAAATACTGGCAGCACATGAAAAAGTTTCGGTCCGTCACTGTCATACGCACAATGCGCCTGTCATCACGTGAAGTGACAACACGAGTCGTCCAACACGAGTACCAATTTCGCTAAAAGATAACCAACAATCTCGGTAGGCCACTATCCTTCCTCTGTCGAACTCGGATACTTGATCAAAAGATGATCGGTGTTTCCTACGATGTATAATGAATCGTTTTTTTCTTAAAAAAAAAACAACCAGAAAAACGCAATTGGTGGACTTAAAATTACTTAATTAATTGTGGTGCCTTACTTAAATACTTTTCATGGTGGACTTACTTAAATACTTTTCATGGTGGACTTACTTAAATACTTTTCAAGGTGGTTCCACAGGCGCGCGTGATTTGCGTCTGCGCTTAAATTCTAATCATTTGCATATCTCATCTCCGCTAATGTATGTAGTAAATTTCATATAATTTGCACGTTTCCTTCAAAGTGTTGCATTTTCGGTGGTCATCAGTGTATAAAAATTCATTGGTTTTAAAATACACTGCTCAAAACAATTAAAGAATATTGAGATTTTGGGTTAATTCACAACTAAAGACCATTTTGGTTGATTGATACATCATAGACTACACGTAGTAAGCTATAAGAGATAAAAATCACATTAGTTTGGCAGAAAAAATGCTTCTTATTCAGCTTTTTGTACAAAAGCGGAAAAAAGGAAAAAAAAACCGCATTTTCTGAAAAGGAGAAAAACAAATAAAAAAAAAAAGATATTCTTTGAATAAAACCACTTTTAGTATTTAGTATGGTTTTCCCGGTCAGCTAGCAGTGTTAAACACCTCTGAGGCATGGACTCAATGAGAGTATTAATGAGGGGCTGGGGTATTCTCTCCCACTCCTCCTTAAGAGCTCTTTCGAGTGCCTGGAGAGTTTGTGGAGGTGATAGGCGTTCAGCCACTCGTCTTCCTAGGATGTCCCAAACATGCTCTATTGGGTTCTCATCCGGAGAATACGCTGGCCATTCCATATGTATGATCCCTTCTTCAAAAAGGAAATCATTCACCAAGTTATCACGATGTGGCCTACAGTTATCGTCCATTAAAATGAAGTCATCTCCAATTGCTGCAGCGTAAGGGACGACGATAGATCTGAGGATCTCATCCCTATGTCGATGACCAGTCAGAGTTCCATTTCGGAAGATATGGAGGTCGGTTTGACCATCAATGGAAATGAGGGCTTATACCATCACACCTCCACCACCAAATCTGACATTTTCGCGCACAAATGCTGGATTATTTCTGATGCCACGTTCCCTCCAGATGAAAACCCACCTATTATCAGGACGAAGAGAAAAATGGGACTCATCACAGAACAGGATATTGCACCACTCATTTCTTCCCCAACTAACGTGCTCCGTTGCCCACTCTCTACGGGCACGATGGTGACTTGCACTTAATCTGGCACACACCATTGGTCAACGGGCATACATGCTAACGGCGTGGAGTCGATTTCGGACAGTTTGTGTCGAAACACGGGTGCCAGTAGCCGAGCAAAGTTGTCGTTGCAGTTGAGTGGCACTCATATTTCGGTGCCTCCGAGCGGATAAAGCTAAATAGCGGTCTTCATTGGGCGTTGTAGCCGGTCTACGTCCTTGTCCTAATCTATGGTCAGCACTTTCAGTCTCTAGAAAGCGGTTCCAGACCCTGGAAACTACACTTTGAGAAACTCGAATGGCTTCCGCTACTTCGGCTTGTGTTTGGCCTCCCTCTAGTGTGCCAACAACTCTAGAAGCTTCTGAATTGGTCAAATGTCTTCGTTAAGATATGGCACACATCTGAACAATGCTCTTACAGAGCGTCGATTATTCTTTTCTCCCTTATCTTATAGTAAAGTGAGAGTGAAATTTCGTTCGCTGCGCTAAAGAGTCGTTTTCGACGTCAAACTCAAAATATGCATACTATGAAGTTTGCAAATTAGCAAAATTTACATTTGTAAATCTCTTCTTCCCTTTTATGCAAAAAAAATGTTTAAACCCATTTTTTATAGGAAACTTACAATATCCTTTAATTGTTTTGAGCAGTGTAGCAAGAAACCATTTTCCAACAAAACCAGTTTTGATTGATAGAAATTCTGTGTTCTGACAGCACATATCATTCCACACCACATGTTTCTTCAACCACAAATAAGCTTCCGAACCACTTTTAACTCAGTATGGTATCGAATCAATAGTTATAGTTAGTTTCTCTAACATTATTTCGTCGTGCTCTAAGCAGTGACATCTGCAATAAATCGTTGGAGAATTTCTTCTTTACAGTGTCAAACCACTCTTGTAGAACCCTTCAGTCTATACATTTTGTTCTAAAGTGGCGCTGTAGAAATTTGAAATAAGGAATCAGTCGAAATGCTCGTCATTCATCTCATCGGAACTCTGCTGAGGGAATGGAATTCATTTAAGAGAAAATAACTTTCCCAGCACTTTTGTTCATGTTTAAGATATTTTAGCTACGTTTATTTTCATTCAGCTATATTTTACGCCACATTATTCATATGCATTCTTTGCGAATAAATAGGTGAATATATACCAGTCATCTGTATCTTAAAACGACAAAATTTGTCTCAAAGGAAAAATAATTCAAGTAAAAATAAAAATAATTTTTGAGAAAACACAAATAAATAAATTAATAAAATAAAGTAAAATTAAAGTAAAAAATAGACTAATAACTGTTAATATATTAAATAAATAAATAAACAACACAAATATATATATCGTCGGCACCATGCTAACGAATGTGAAAAATCGCGTTTTTCAAATTCGAATTTTACAAATAATTAAAATTAAAACGATACCTTCGAGCGGTAGTTTTACACTTAAAGATATCTACAAAAATTTAAAAATTTAAAACAACCAAACACGTCAGGTGGGAAAAAGTTATATTCAGTGTTTTGGCGCTCCTGAAAAGTGGCAATTTTCACATTCGTAATTTTGGCATGGTACCGACGATAGATACCTTTGAGATTTCATATGAATTGCCTTATATTCAATTACTTGTTTGGTGCTCTATGGTGTATTTTATGTGTCTATTAATTATTTACTTAATATTTTTACAATTACTGGGACTTAATAAGTCTTTGAGACTTCGCTCGAACAAAAAAGCAGGTGGAATATTCATTTCTATCTGGAGGGCTTATAGGGGCATCAAGTGGATATGACACAAAACAGTAATTGAATAGATCTACAGAAAAGGTTAAACAGAAGGTACAAGATAATGTTTGCCTAAGAAGAGAGCACTTATACAGGCAATCATCTACAGTAATAACGTGTCCTTAAAAAAATGCTTGTTTTTTTAACGTGCAAATGAATCACAAATCACAAAATGATCCAATCATCTGGCACGAGTTTGTTGAAACGTTTTTTCACTTGTAAAACATGATGCCACTACATTTTTGTTGCATAGCTTTTGAACTGAGGTTGCTAGTTTTTAGTATTAAAATTAACCCATTAATGTCTGACTTTTTTTTCCAAAGATATTTTGTAAATTGGCTACAAACAATGTTCAATGGACAGGAAAAATAATTAAAAAATAGCATGTAAAAAATAATTTTTTTATTAAGAAAAGGAAAATCGTCCATGAAAAGAGACAATAGACACCAGAGGGTACATACTTTTTTTACTAAAACTTTACTTTCTGCCTACGATATAGTATTTAAAAAGACATTTTATAAGAAGAAATAAAAGCAGTAATTAAAATAAACTGGGAAGCTGGGAATAATTTTAAAAACTTTTTGTTCTTGAGACTGAACGAAGTAGTTTTTGATAAAGATCATATTAAAACGGCAACAGAACATACTTTACAATGGTTATGTGCTGTAATCTGTTAAAAATGCATTGAAACAATACCAAAGTAATAACTGAACACTGTTATTTTGTTGAAATGTTCATTTTTAGGTAATCCAGACACACTTTTTGGACCGTCCCTAAAAAGGGACGAAAGGCATTAATGGGTTAAAATGTCACCAATACTTGTTTCATTTCCACTATAACCTTGTTTTCCCCCTATGATTCTCTTTATACAACGCGTATATAGTTCAGGGTTATAAAACTTTCTCTAAATAACAGTTGCAGTTCTTCTTTCGGAAATTTCTTCGACATTACAAAGTTCTAACAAAAAAAGGTCTGTATCCTTTTTTAAAAGTTTGGATCATCATTGATTCATGGGTATGAAGGTTGTGCACTTGAATAAATTCACATAAAGTAATACAAGCTTTTGAAATGAAGCTACAGCTGAGAAAAAAATAAACAATTTTTCACTATTTTCTGTAAGTGGAAGGATAACTATCAAACACGTGTAGCAATTTTCATTTGAAAATGCTTCCTCTTGTGTGCACTTAGCACAAAGGAGAACATTTGCCATTTATGTAATGCATATGGCTCTGCATATGCAGGTCTTGAGTCTTTTAAATGCTATACCTAGCGAACAGCAATAATTCATATCTGAAACTATGATCTTCAAACAGTTTTATAACGCTGAATATGTAGTAATATTTGACAGTTATAGTTTATAAACTTTAATATGATTCAAAATATAGTTTAAAAGCTGCTAATGAGAAATAAAACTTTTTTAGTTATTTTTAAATAATTATATCATAAGTTGTTCCATTATATGACGTGAGGATTCATAATTATTCTTATGCATCCAAATTGTATTCTCTTTTAATTCCGCTCTCATTAATTTAGGGCTATAATTAAGAGGCTATATATATATATATTCAAACTACTTTGATTTTAACTATAATTACTTTTACCATTAAAATATAAGACATTTATTAAGATTAGATTTCAGTTTGTCTAGACAAAACGTTAACATCAAAGAACTGTTACTTTTCAGTTTATTTAAAACTAATAAAAAACTAAAACGTATTAATTAATATTTTATTAGCAATAAAATATCCCGTAGAAGAGAATTTCTTTAACTGAGAACTTAAAGTTCTTGATTTAAGTTGTAAAGTAAATGACTTTTATTGATTCAAACTATTTTGCTAAATGTCCTCCAAGTATTTAATTAGAATAGTTAATAACTGATTTAGTCCTAGTTAAATATCTATGAGGTTGCACTTTTTTTTTTGTTAATGCTGTTGTTTTCGATTTTAATCGTTTTCCGAATGCATAAAAAGAATTGTTTAAAAATGTATTGTGTTTTTCTATTGGAAAATTCTTTGATCGGACGTCTCAAGGTTCGGTCTTGAAAAAATATGCAATTTCCATTAACAATAGAGTGTCATTTTAAACGAATTTGTTTTCGCTTCTTAATCAGAAAATACATATTGAATTGACTAGAAGAAATTACATACTCGCAAGAATTTCAAAGAACTTTATTTATTTATTTTTTGCTAATAATAATTTATTTTTTTTATCATTATTTGATGGATTTATTTTTCAATAAATTGCTCTGCATTTGTATTTGATTCCCAGACAGCTTTCATGAGGTGCAAAGCTTTATTCTTTGACGCTTCTGACTGCATTAAGCTTTTAATTGTATTGCCGCCCCAAACTACACACACACACACACATACACACATATATATATATATATAATATACATACATATTTATATTTCTTTTTATTCCAGTAAAAGCTTTTGTTGTTTTTGAAAAACTAGAACTTTGACTTTTATTAGCAACTTCAAAAAGTTCTTTATATAAGATAAGGTGAAATATGCTTAACATCAATTATTTTAATAAACAAACGAATATTTACAAAAATATACAAATGAAAAAAGAAACACGGAAAAAATAGGTTGCGAGGACCGAAAATTCATTTTAAAAATATCTATTAATAAGGACAAATGTTTATAAAATGGTAGATTATTAATCTATTAAAGAAAAAAAAGATTCCTAGGAATAACAAACATAACTAGCTTTTAACTCTTTGAAAACTATACACTTTGAAGCATAATTTTGAAATTGCCTTGAAAGATAAACAAAAAAAAAATGTAAAAGAAAGTATATATTTAATACGAACGATATCTTCATCTCATTACTATTAATAATATTTTCTGATGTCTCAATAACATGAAGAAATATAACTAAATAATTTTTTCTCTATAATTTATAAAATATACTTCGGGAACATATCTAACCCCTAATTGTCTTTAAAGGGTTAAGAGATTTAACAAAAGGCTCCCACAAGCCTCTTCTGATATCTTATGCAGATTAAAATGTTTTAACTGCTTTTTAACTAGAATCTCTCGTTCAACCAGCAATCCAGACTTTGTTATAAAATTTATGAATTTTTCGAACGGTGATTTTATTATTATTTTTTCAAACTGATCATTACTTTTTTAAATGAAGGACATTTTTATGATTCTTTCTAACGTAATTACTCTACGAATTTTGCCCCTTCTTTCTTCACTTTAAATCTCTTTGAAGTATTTGACAAATTTCATTTTAATCCAAAAGGAAACAGTAAGCAATTTCCGTGACCACTGGAAAAAGATTGACCACTGCATTCGTGGAGCCAACGGCTCGAAAAATATAAATTATACATAGAAGAGTATATATATATTTATACGACTGGCATGCAGTGAATGCCACTTGACAGATGACGGCACATGTTCGCTGCATGGTACGATGATGAATGAGGCCGCGCAAATCCTTGCTTAACGTCTTCGTGGATAAAAACAAAATCGATGTGCTTTCTTCATCTTCTATGATCAATAATGATCGTAGAAAGTCGACTATGCAGACGGTATCCCTAAATTTCCTCTGAAGTTGTGACACCAGTAAGTTACAGCACTAGAGATGCTGTTTTGTTTGGAGGAAAATTAAGCTTCTCATTTTCTTGTAAAAATATTTTTTTTTATATGGTCATATTTTGGATTAATTTGTGTTAATATGTTTGCTTCAGTTGTTAAACAAATATTGTTTTACAGCATGTACCGTAAATGTAGTTTTGAAAACTTCAAACGTTCTCTTTTATAAGCGCATTCAACGTGTACAGAATAGGGGTGTGACATCTAAGGCAAAACACCGATGTTTTAAGACATCGATGTTAAGAAATGAGGACATCGATGGTATTGATAAACCGACCAAAAAACGTCGATGTTTTAAAACATCGATGTTTCAAAACATCGACCTTTTTAACTTCCTTTTACGTAGTAAAGGAAGTATTGTGATCGCGAAAAAATAATCACTCAAATTTGAGACTAAATTTTGATTTTGCTCACCCCCGAATGAATGTTCAGTAGTTTTTTCGACCTGTCAGCACGTGCATATGTATCTACCAACATATAAGCAGCCGAAAAATCCTTTTCAACCACCCCCGAGTTAATTACGACGAGTTTTCTCGTGCCGTCTGTATATACGTGTGTGCGGATGTATGTATGTATGTGGGTCGCATAACTCAAAAACTATATGCCGTAGAAGCTTCTAGCTTGGTATGTAGGCTCTGAGGATGGTCTAGTTGTGCACCTCTCCTTGTGGTTGCATTCGAATGTTCCCAAGGGGGTGTTTTACCCCTTTTTTGGGGTAAATCAGTGTTAATTTCAATGCAGACTCAAGTGATATGAATTGGCGCGATCACTTGGCGATATGTCGCCAAGCTTTTGGTCGCCAAGTGTTTGAAGCCAACTTGGCGACATATCGCCAAGCTGCCGACAAATTTGGCGAAAAAAATTATTTTTTGAATTTGGGTTCAACTTGGCGCTACTGGCGATATTTTGCGAAAAATTTACTGAATGATCTTAAAATTAGCAATATTTAGAAAATTAACGATTGTAAAATATTTTTTGCATTGTTTCGTTTCAGATTAGGGGAGTAAATATTTGAATTGTTACCTTGCTTACTCCAAGCACTTTTTTTAACACTTAAGGCAACTACTAAGAAATTTACACGTAAAAGGAAGTAGTGTGGGGTCCATACCAGATTTTTTTAAAAACTTTTTTTGTGTTAACAATTTTTTTAAATTAGTTTTAGGTCTACGTACTACATCGGGTACTAAAGTAGTGACTCGTCAATATATATTTGACCAACTCCAGAGTCAAAATTTAATGACTTTAAAAGGAAAACATTATGAGAATTATCTCCTTATGCACTATGGACTATGGATCGCAAAGAGGCTAAAGAAGAGCTGAATAAAAGATTTTCTTATGTAAAATCAAGCAATGATGGGCAAAGGCAAATAAACACTTAAATGTTTTTTCTGAAAATGAACCAACCATGGTTAGAGGGAACATTCGTGATTTCCACTGAATCAGCCTCCTCGCAAGGTCGACCACCCAAGTCTTTTGGAGAACTAAGTGAGCGTAGTAAGAGAAAAAAAACAAAAGAAATAAGGGCCTCCGTAGGCGAGGAAGTTATTGTTCACGCTGAGGTAGTAGGTAAACTTAAAACTAATAAAAAAAATGTTTAACAAAAATTGCACACTCAACATTACTTATATTTGACAAAGAGCATTTCAAAATTTCTTAATTCAAAAAAGCGCGATTTTGCGCGGCTTTTTCTTACAGAATTAGTTGGCTTTAAACATGAACTATACAGTATAATCGAAATTATTACAGGGACGGATTCCAAAATACATTAAAAATGCACTCGAATCAAAATATATCTAAAAAAATTAATTTTGCACAGAGTGATGTTTCTTGTGATAAAAATCAATGACGGAGATTGTTAATTAAATTTTTCAGTAATGGACACAAATCGTTCTTACCTGTATTATTGCAATCCATCACAGTTAAAATAAAAAAAAATGCTTGAAATGAGGTATTCACTGTGGAAAGTTAAGTTGTTTAGGAGAGCGCCAAGACTCAAAATGAGCACAATTGTTTACTATCGAATTCCGTTTGATCAAAGTCGACTCCCGTGCATCAAATTCGGGGGAAGGGGATGTGATATTCTACATTGAACTGTTGAGTCACCTATTGTATAGATACCTTACCATTGTATTAATTTAAAAAAATACTTTTGACCACCTAAATCATTAAAATCTATGCATGAGCAACGGTTCCTCCAGTAATTTCAATTGGACATTTTTGAACACCCGCCATAAAATTCCGACCGAAAACCAAATTACTTTCATCTGTTCCCTGAACTGAAGCAGGGACTTGGAGACCCCTGCTTGGGTTCTCTGCTTGTCTGGAAAGGCATCGTGCTTCCAAAGTGGCGTGGAACCCAAAGACACCGTCACAACTCACTTCCAATCATTGGCGGTAAAATTTTACGAGGAGACTATTATAAAGCTTGTTCACAGATATAACAAATGCTTCAATCGTCAAGGTAATTATGTAGAGAATTGTAGAGTCTTACTTTTGATAATAAAATATATTTTGTATTTGAATCCGTTTATTTTTTATAGCCTATCGGAGGTTGAAAAAAAAAAAAAAACCCTCGTATAATGAATGCAAGCGTGAATTCAGTTGTTTATATTATATTAAGTCAGTGCTTGAAGCATTTTTCTAAGCCATCTTTCAAGATTTGTAAAGTTTTCTTTTTCTTTGAAAAAAAAAAAAAAAAAAAACAGTACGCGGAGTGAAAAAGAAATAAAAATCTGCAGAGTGCAGTAAAGGCAATTTTTTAAAAAATGGGTTACAGATTTTTAAACGGCAACAAAATGTTCTTTTAGGATGTTTTTATTGAAACATGACTCACAAAATATGATAAATGTAAACGGGAATTCAGTAATTTATATAATATTAAGTCAGTTCTTGAAGCACTTTTATAATATAAGCTAGCTTGCAAGATTTGTCAAATTTTCTTTGTTGTTTGAAAAAAAAAACCAGTACGCGGAGTAAAAAGGAAATAAAAATCTGTAAAGTACAGTCAGGTAATTATTTTTAAATGGTTACGATTTATGCGTCGATGTTTTTTTTTTTGTAAATTTAAATTATAACTGTATTTTACGAATTATTATTAAATGTTTTGATACTGATAAGAACCACAGTACCACAAACATTTACAATATTTGAATAATTTATCTCTGTTCTTCTTTTTTCTTGGGGGGGGGGGAGGAAGGTTAATAATATATGTTTTAAAACATTTTCCATCTAAATGTTTTACTGCAAGAAAAATTAAAAAAAAAATGAAATTTGTGCCATAGAATAAGCCTATTGTATTGTTAATTATAATGCAGAACACGAATTAACGATACTTTTTTTCTTCAATTTATACTTGTGCCAATAACGATGTTAACTAAGAACCGTATTTTATTGAGAAATATACTATCCATATAAAGCAATTTGAAACTAACAAATGTTTGATTTTTATTTTCATGCATGAAAAAATTATTTTCATTTATATTCTTTCTTTTTCAGTTAGTATTTTTCAAACTGCAAAACGTAATTTACCAATATCTCGGTAATGCGAAAACATAAATCAAGTCCCCAAGCATATTCTAAAAATAGCTGCTATTTTAGCAAATAAATCCGAAATAAATTAACTAAAATGCAATGTTTAATAAAGATCCAAGTTTACGAGTTAATTTTAATAACTCCTCTTCAAAGTACAAACGATTTCCTTAATGACTGATAATGCCAATTACAGCAGACATCCACCCGTTACACCACTTTTAAAACGGACCAGAAAATCCTCAGATACGACAAATTTTCTCTCAAATCGGAAAAGCCAAAAACAAGTGGAGCTCTTCTATTTCTTAATGATGTGCTATTGGAGCGGGGTATTCTCCCTATTAATCACAATGGACTTTTGTGCCGACAACACACCAAGTGCTTCCACGCCCCCCAATCCATCCTGCTGTGATTCTATGTCCTATTAATCACGTGATGCCCCCCTCTTGAGCTCCTATCCGACCTGATTACACTATAATGCCCTCTTCAGTAATATCGGAGCCCGAGCGTCTAATTCTGATTTAGACCGTTTAAAACGCACTGCTCAATAAATTTAATATTTGTTTTAAACTCGAGCAATGAGTTTCAATTTCGCTCGCCGACTGCAGATGAATTGGATTTATCTGATGTTGTTTAAATTTAGTTCTTGCGCTTGTGTTGCCTTGCTGCGTAAATTTTTATC